>JAGDYQ010000073.1:2328300-2623946 GCA_021962125.1 Bulinus truncatus | reverse complement strand
ACTCTGATAAACAAATAGATAACATTGATTCCGTACTCTGATAAACAAATATATAACATTGATTCCGTACTCTGATAAACAAATAGATAACATTGATTCCGTACTCTGATAAACAAATAGATAACATTGATTCCGTACTCTGATAAACAAATAGATAACATTGAATCCGTACTCTTATAAACAAATAGATAACATTGATTCCGTACTCTGATAAACAAATAGATAACATTGAATCCGTACTCTTATAAACAAATAGATAACATTGATTCTGTACTCCGATAAACAAATAGATAACATTGATTCCGTCAGTAACTTCAGTTCATTATTAAAGGAAATTTCCATTAGACTTAGAGGGCCATCGGGTCAGATGAAGTGTATAATTTATCAGTTTCTGTAGCCCCAGCATATGAAGGGATTGTGTGGTTAGCACAACGCCCAGCCGCCTTTACTTCCCCTACTTAAGTCAGATACCCATTTAATGCTGGGTGGACTTGTGGGACGACTTTGAAACAAATTTCACCTGGGAAAATTATCATGGTTCTCACAGAGGATCGAACCCAGGACTCTCAGGTCTACATCACTCTGACATCTGTACCAACATTCAACCATTATGCATTATACATTATGCATTATAGTGTTCTGAAACCAATCATCTGAGTTTTCATGATATTAAGGGAAAGCCTGCTTTGATACACGAGATTTTTGGATTACGAACGAACTTTGCTCGTAATCCAAGGTTGGACTGTATGTAAAAACCTACGACAAATCCATCAATCTTTGAACCTGTGATAATCCAGAAAGTGATCTATGCATGTTTTATAATTAATGTAGAGCAGTGTTTCTAAAACTGTCGACATCTGTGTACCTCACTTTTCATTTGTGCAATACTCTGTACCCCTAGTAAAGAAAATACAGACAACCAAACTTGTCTACTATTTTTATGGTCATAGTTTCCTCCATAGTTTCCTTTCATGTCATAGTTTCCTTTCATGTCATTGTTTCCTTTCATGTCATAGTTTCCTTTCATGTCATTGTTTCCTTTCATGTCATAGTTTCCTTTCATGTCATAGTTTTCTCTAAAGTTGGTTTACCCGTTGTTCTCAGTCCGGTGCAGCGCGTACCCTCGCCAAACTCTTTCCGAGATATTGTATTTAAACACGGCAGATGCCGCCCTGTCTCATAGTGACAGAGTTATCGCTTTAAATAAGTTAGGCAGAGGTCGCTCCTAATCTTTTTTATTCATTTTATATAATTTATGAAGAGGAAGAAATGATTGAACTATTTGGAATTCGAACTTTTCATACAAATTAAATTCGTATTCTAAGGCATTACGGCACAAAACAGGAAATAAAGTGCCTTTCGGGGCGAATCGTCACATCACCTAATTACGCATCATCCCCTCATTACCTTTGCATTAACCATGGGCAAGGGAACAAACTCAGAAACATTAATGCTCAGAAAACATTTTCTAACTAGCTGTACCCTGTTAAACTTTTGTTAATATTACTTTAAAACTAAAAAAGAAATTTTGCATTAATATGTTAATTATGTCAAGGATCAGACTATACAAATGAAATGAACAATACAACACAATGCCTGTTTTAGATTCAACATTTTGTTATTGTTTTGAAGGATTGTGATTTTATACGCTAACAATGTTTTTTTTTTATTAAGAGGAGTATGATTTTTGAAAACTAATAGATCTGGATAAAAAAAATGGATTATACACACAAACACATACACATATACAAGCACACAATCAATACAAACAAACATTCTATACAAACACACAAATATATACAAACACACAATCTATACAAACACACAAATATATACAAACACACAATCTATACAAACACACAAATCTATACAAACACACAATCTATACAAACACACAATCTATACAAACACACAATCTATACAAACACACGAATATACACACAAACACACACACAAAAGCATGGTAATACAGACACACATACATACAGGAACACACACACACACACAGACACACAGTATATACAGACACACACACACTTACACACAGGTATATACAAACACACACAAACACACGAATATACAGACACACATACATGCAGGCACACACAAACACACGATAATACAGACACACTCACACACACACGTATATACAGACACACACACACTTTTACACACAGGTATATACAAACACACACACAAACAAACACACACACTAATTGTCCTAAGACGGTTCATGGGCCCTTGTACAAACAACATTCACTACCATGTTTGTGTGTATTGTATTACACTTACATTATGTTTTAAAACTAGAATATTATATTGACACACATCGATACATTCTGTTTCTTACACTGGTATATTATATTGACACACATCGATATATTCTGTTTCTTACACTGGTATATTATATTGACACACATCGATACATTCTGTTTCTTACACTGGTATATTATATTGACACACATCGATATATTCTGTTTCTTACACTGGTATATTATATTGACACACATCGAAAAATTATGTTTCTTATACTGGTACATATTGTACCTAGTACCTATAAAAAGGCTTGTTAAAATGATTATCTAAAAGTGAACCAATGCTTAGAAAACAGTACATAATAATGGCGCAAGGAACCTAGAGTTCAATGGGACCCGGGGCTTCGCCTCGGCTGCATCACCCTCTCCTCGGGCCAACACATACATAACATACAGGCTAACACACATATACCCACACAAACACATACAGGCCAGCACACACATAACCACACAAACACATACAGGCTAACACACACATACCCACACAAACACATACAGGCTAACACACATATACCCACACAATTTCACAATGGTGGTGCTTTTATTAGGTAATGCTGAATTCTAAAATAAATGTTTCAATAAAAAATAACGGGTTATTCTGTGACATCTACACCTGTTGTACGATTAACAATTATAGTTTAGCAATAGTTTTTTTTTGCGTGTATTGAAATTTATGCTCACGCAGTTTTCATATTTTACATTTTTCTCTTAACGAGAAAGTAATTAAAAAAAAAAACTTTCACCGATAGTCAGAAAATGAGAGAAAACAAAATATTATTTTGAAAGGAAATTAATTGCCACTTTTAATCTTTCTCATGCTTGCCTGAGTTAACAATCAAGTTTAAATTTAAAAATAAAACAATTAAAGTCTACTTTTAAAACAAAAAAAAATAATAATAAAAAGGTTTTCTTCCTTTACTGTAAATACAAAAATCTCCATTACATTAACATGGGCTAAAGGAGTAAGTGGAGACATCAATTTATGTCACACCAAGACAAGACGCGGAATGGTGGATTTATTTCACCAACTTTTTAGGTCGTCGTTTGAAAAAAAAAACATTTTTGCGATGAACACATTTTAACATAAATGAATAAACAATTTGTTATTTAAGGTGGGATCCTATCCTTAGAAACAGGAATTGGATTCAAAATTTACATTTTTCTAAAATAAGATATTCATATAGAAAAATATTTTAGAAATAATTTAGTAAAGTCAAAATTTGATGATTATTTCATATTTTCACATTAAAACATTGCGATAGGGAAATGACTTTTTAATTAAGGTGAGAAATTGTGCGTGAGTGGTAAATATTTTGGAGACTTTGCATGAGTTGTTGAACATATAAATTTTGATATGATATTTGTGTATAGTAAAATAATTGCATTCTAATTCATTTATTGGTTATTTGTTAACAATATCTGTCTAATTTAGTCTGTGCAACTTATCTTCAATTTCTCTATATGGCCTAATTACAATACATGGGTTGTGTTTCAAATAAATGACCCGTTTATTTAATGACATTATTTTGAGTTTGGTTATGTTTTTTAGCCTCATTCATTTAATGTTTGTTAACAATTTAAAATAATAATAAAATCATTTTGATCGCATAAACATCTGGACTTTTTGAAACGTTTTTTTGATTTTTCAATGAACATTTTTTTAGCTCTATAAAAATTACTAAAGATATAAACTACAACTTGCACATGTTTGTTGTTTATTCTGGAACTAATTGTTTACATTTCTGCAATTTTGTTTTTCAATCAAATGTTTAGAATTTTAAAAATATATTTATCTATAAATTATTTTAATAGTCCCTTTGTAAAAAAAAATCACAATTATTATTAATGTAAAATTGTTTCTGAAAAAAAAAACAACAAAACAAAACGAAAAACAACAAAAAACATATTTGGGGTTATTTTTTTTATGAAGATAATTGTCTTAGTGCGTGCTAAATATCTTTTGTATAGGTACAATAAGTTCTCAGTTTGGTCTCTTGATAGCTTGAATGTATGTATCAAAAAATGGCTAATGTAAATCAATAAATAAAAGAAACTGCATGAGTGAAAGAATGCCTTATGTCTGAATTTTGTACTTATTAGAAATACTTTTTTCTAAATGTTTAAATAGAGCATAAAATACATGTAGTCCACATACATAATACACGCATATAGGTCTATCTAATGAGTCAGACATATTTAAAGGGGGAACCAAGTAAATATAATTTTCCTCTAAATTATTCCGTCTACGTTGTGAGTCAGATAATTTATGACCGTGTTGTTGACTCAAATAACAAGACAACAAGATACCTGAGAACGACAAATCTATGGAAAGGTCTGATATATATATATATATATATATATATATATATATATATCTGAGTATATCACACACACTCCTATCTGCTTATATACATCTGAGTATAACGTAGGTTAATTACCCTCCCCCCCCCTTCTCTCTCTCACATACACTCACTCCCATTTCTTCCTGCTCTGTATCTATCTAACTTTCTACTTTCTACGTATCTTATACATTAAAAAAAAACACATTGTGTTATGCACGTGGCCAGTCGAACCACTAGGCGAACTAGGCGAACTAGGCGGCTACTTAGTGCGGCGAATTTAGGGTGGCGGCACTAAAAGGAGTCAACAGATGTTTAAGATAATTTTTTAGAGGCCTTAAATTTGAAAGCAGGTAAATTGACAGCCGTTTTCAAAGATTATATTCATGTGTGCTGTGGTTATGTACAAAGTACGTGCAGCGGCGTAGCGTGGATATCGGCCGCCCAGGGCGGAAGACGATTTTATCGCCCTCTCATTTAAGTATTTCAATTTAATCTATACATTTTTGCCGCCCCCTCATTTAGGTATTTCAATTTAATCTATACATTTTTGCCGCCCCCCTAAAAAGTAATAAAAATTGCCGCCCGGTGCGGACCGCACCCACCGCCCCCCTAGGTACGCCACTGAGTACGTGTATTCTGTGGTGAGGTTCACAGTACATGTATTCTGTGGTGAGGTTCACAGTACATGTATTCTGTGGTGAGGTTCACAGTACATGTATTTTGTGGTGAGGTTCACAGTACATGTATTCTGTGGTGAGGTTCACAGTACATGTATTCTGTGGTGAGGTTCACAGTACATGTATTCTGTGGTGAGGTTCACAGTACATGTATTCTGTGGTGAGGTTCACAGTACATGTATTTTGTGGTGAGGTTCACAGTACATGTATTCTGTGGTGAGGTTCACAGTACATGTATTTTGTGGTGAGGTTCACAGTAAATGTATTTTGTGGTGAGGTTCACAGTACATGTATTTTGTGGTGAGGTTCACAGTACATGTATTTTGTGGTGAGGTTCACAGTACATGTATTTTGTGGTGAGGTTCACAGTACATGTATTCTGTGGTGAGGTTCACAGTACATGTATTCTGTGGTGAGGTTCACAGTACACGTATTTTGTGGTGAGGTCCACAGTACATGTATTTTGTGGTGAGGTCCACAGTACATGCATTTTGTGGTGAGGTCCACAGTACATGAATTAAGCGGCTATGTCCACAGGACATGTATTATGTGATGAGGTCTGAAATACATGTATTATGTGGCGAGGTCCACTGAACAATTCCTGTGTGGTGAGGTCCACAGGACATGTATTCCTCGGTGAGGTCCACAGTAAATCTATTATGTGGTGATGCTAACGTTTTCGTAGATGACCATTTTATAGCTGTGCCCCACAACCCCCCCATGAACTTCGTTATATCTTCTCTTACGTTTATATCTTCTCTTACGTTTATATCTTCTCTTACGTTTATATCTTCTCTTACGTTTATATCTTCTCTTACACTGATACACTTACAGACAGACTAACATACAACTGATACACTGATATACTGTACTTACAGACAGACCAAGTGATACACTGATATACTGTACTTACAGACAGACCAAGTGATACACTGATATACTGTACTTACAGACAGACCAAGTGATATAGTCATATACTGTACTTACAGACAGACCAAGTGATACACTGATATACTGTACTTACAGACAGACCAAGTGATACACTGACATACTGTACTTACAGACAGACCAAGTGATACACTGATATACTGTACTTACAGACAGACCAAGTGATATAGTCATATACTGTACTTACAGACAGACCAAGTGATATAGTCGTATACTGTACTTACAGACAGACCAAGTGATACACTGATATACTGTACTTCCAGACAGACCAAGTGATACACTGATATACTGTACTTACAGACAGACCAAGTGATATAGTGATATACTGTACTTACAGACAGACCAAGTGATATAGTCATATACTGTACTTACAGACAGACCAAGTGATATAGTCATATACTGTACTTACAGACAGACCAAGTGATATAGTCATATACTGTACTTACAGACAGACCAAGTGATACACTGATATACTGTACTTACAGACAGACCAAGTGATATAGTGATATACTGTACTTACAGACAGACCAAGTGATATAGTGATATACTGTACTTACAGACAGACCAAGTGATATAGTGATATACTGTACTTACAGACAGACCAAGTGATATAGTGATATACTGTACTTACAGACAGACCAAGTGATATAGTCATATACTGCACTTACAGACAGACCAAGTGATATAGTCATATACTGCACTTACAGACAGACCAAGTGATATAGTCATATACTGTACTTACAGACAGACCAAGTGATATAGTGATATACTGTACTTACAGACAGACCAAGTGATATAGTCATATACTGCACTTACAGACAGACCAAGTGATATAGTCATATTAAGAGAGAATTGTTCAAGTGTTATGCCTGACCTCAGACTGCCTCAGAGGTTAATGCAGTTTGACCCCAGCCACGGGAACATCTGCCATAAGTGCCATTAACCATTGGTCAATAATTGACCCCCCCAGTTATTCTCTTCCCTCCCTCCCTCCCTCCCTCCCACAAGTCCCCAAATGTAATCAAAGTCCTGCCTAGCCCCACAAGTGTGACCATCTATCATCTGACATCAGACACACACAGAGCCAGGGCAACAACAAAAATTAATAGCTGAACGTTCAGCTTGCTGGTTCATTGTTGGAGTGCAACATATGGGAAAGTGATGGGGTAGGGCCATGACCCCCACCCCCATTCCACCATACTTATGTAACAATACAACTGGAGTTATATAGAATTTATACAACGCACAGACTTTTCAGATTCACAGCATTGAACAACAACAAAAAACAACAGCCCACCAACCAACAACAACCCACCAACCAACAACAACCAACCAACACCAACAACCAACAACCCACCAACCAACCAACAACAACCCACCAACCAACAACAACCAACCGACACCAATCAACCAACAACAACCACCAACCAACACCAACAACCACCAACCCACCAACCAACAACAACCCACCAACCAACACCAACAACCACCAACCCACCAACCAACAACAACCCACCAACCAACGACAACCCACCAACACCAACAACCAAAAACCCACCAACCAACAACAAGAACATTCAACAACAACCCACCTACCAACAACAACAACCAACAACCCACCAACCAACAACAACCCACCAACCAACAACAACCAACCAATACCACCAACCAACAACATCCCACCAACCAACAACAACCCACCAACCAACAACAACCAATCAACACCACCAACCAACAACAACCCACAACCAACAACTACCAACCAACACCACCAACCAACAACAACCCACCAACCAACAACAACCCACCAACCAACAACTCACCAACCAACAACATTCAACAACGATCCACCAACCAACAACAACCATCAACAGCAACATTCAACAATAACCCACCAACCAACAACCAACCAATACCACCAACCAACAACAACCCACCAACCAACAACAACCCACCAACCAACAACAACCAACCAACACCACCAACCAACACCACCAACCAACAACATTCAACAACAATCCAACAACCAACAACAACCAACAACAACCCACCAACTAACAACAACCAGCAATCAACAACACCCACCAACCAACAACAACAGCAACATTCACCATCAACCAACCTAACAACATTTATTCAAAATGGCAGCTTAAAGTAATTTCAAAAATGAATACATTTTACTTAAAAAAAAAAAGAACCAATACCTTTTGAAAAACAGAGCTGCATAAACGAGCATGTACGGACACGATTGGACAAACCTTTACAACCATTCACCAATCACAATAGAAAACGATCACAACACTGAAAAGACAAACAACAGAAATGTAAACATAAAAATAAAAAACAAAAACAAAAGGTAAATAAGAATAATTACTAATTCATTAAGGTTTTTTTTTGTTGAGTGGATAGTACATGGGCAGTGAACTAGACATTAACAGATGAGTAGTCCTACACATGAACAAAACTGTGAACAGGAGGACAGAATAATAGATAAAGATAGACAGAAGGGCAGACATACTAGTTTATATATATATATATATATATATATATATATATATATATATATATATATATATTGATAGACAGATAAAGATAGATAGATAGATGAAGACAGGAGAATAAAGTAAAGGTAACATGACTTGGTGGAGGAAGAAAAGGAAAAGACATATAGTAGATTGAATAGATAGATAGATAGATAGATAGATAGATAGATAGATGGATAGGTGTCTTGGGAGAAGTATATTAGGTATATAGATAGTAGGTAGAGAGATAGATATATAGATAGATATGTAAGTAGGTAGATAGATAATAGACAGACTTGTAGAAAGATATATAATTGATACGTAGATGTGTAGAAATGTAGATAGATAAGATACAGATTCAGAGAATTGGGTATAGATATACGTCGAAAGGCAGGTAGATAGGCAGGTAGATGGGCGGTTAGATAGGCAGGTAGATGGGCGGTTAGATAGGCAGGTAGATAGGCAGGTAGATGGGCGGTTAGATAGGCAGGTAGATAGGCGGGTAGTTGGGCGGGTAGTTGGGCGGGTAGTTGGGCGGGTATATATGTGGGTAGTTGGGCGGGTATATATGCGGGTAGTTGGGCGGGTATATAGGCGGGTAGTTGGGCGGGTATATAGGCAGGTAGATAGGCGGGTATATAGGCAGGTAGATAGGCGGGTAGTTGGGCGGGTATATAGGCAGGTAGATAGGCAGGTAGGCGGGTAGATAGGCAGGTAGATAGGCGGGTAGATGGGCAGGTAAATAGGCGGGTATATGGGCGGGTAGATAGGCGGGTATATAGGCAGGTAGATAGGCGGGTATATGGGCGGGTAGATAGGCGGGTAGTTGGGCGGGTATATAGGTGGATAGGTGGGCGGGTAGATGAGCGGGTAGATAGGCAGGTAGGAAGGTAGATGGGAGGTTAGATAGGCAGGTAGATAGAAAGATACATGAAAAAAGAAAACGAGAGTATAAAAAATGCACAGCTTCGCTCCTCCCCCTACCTCCATTTGCAATTACATTCGATGTGAAACTCAATAGACAATCAATCAACTGATAACATTGATTAGTGTGCAGGGTGGGAGAAGGGAGGTGTGTGTGTGTGTCGTAGCTTTTATTGTGGATGAATACTCAATGGACATCAGTCATGTGTACATCCGGTGTGTATCCATGCATGTATGTGTATGTATGCGTGTAGTGTGTCGTGTTGTGTGTCCTGTTTAGTGTGAGCTTTTACATATATGTAGCTGCACTTGTCAACTCTATGTTTATGCGTACACAACACATTAATGTCAGCTAGATATCATCCGGCAGCAGAGTGTGCAGGTAGTGATGAATCTGTGAGGAGTAAGTATCCTCACACACAGCTGACACTGAACACACTTTACGGCGGGTCAAACCAAGACAACAACTACACTGTTTATAAACCTAAACAGCAATGCATATAGAGGCGATTTGTGTTTGTGTGTTTCCATTGGATATCTTTACCCCCTCCCCCGTAAACACACACACACCCGGGGATGGGGAGAGGGAGAGTATTCAACGGACAGAAAAAAAAAACAACAACTCATCTTCTAAGTCAGGGACACAGCCAGAAATTCTTAGGACTTCTGGCAAACTTTGACTATATCATCTTTTCTACCAATTTTTGCAGTGAATTTATTTTGAAGTGACATATCCCTCCAAGGCTTAAGGGTGGGTGGAAAGGGTGGGGGGGGGGAGAAAGAGAACTGACAAGGGCCTGGGGCGTTTTAGAATACAGGGCCGTCTTTACACATGGGCCGGCCCGGGCACTTGTTTGGAGGCAATATATATGGCCTCAGGCTTAACTTAACGGTGACCAGATTTCTTTTGAGGTCCGGGGAAGGGGGGGAGGGGATGGTTGTGAAACTGACATGCTCTCCTACAAAAGAATACTTTCATTCAATCGTGTACATAACATACATTGTATACATTTTATACTATATGAATAGCACATTCAAAATACTAGCGATTAACGGTCTGGCGTCATTTTAGGCAAAAAAATCATGACAGATGTAGGATATTGTACGCTATTGGTCAGAAAAAAGGACAAAATGGGACATAATGGGACTGTGACATACTGGGACATAATGGGACATTTCCTTTATCGTTCCGGGACGCCGGGACTAGTGTTGGGGTTCTGGGATGTGTCCCATGCAAACTGAGGAGTCTGCTCACCACATGCTACCTGGTGATGCCCTTTTCATATACTAGAGTGGGTGACGTCCAACCCCGGAAGTTGGATCTGCTATGGGGCCCACATGTCTTTTAAGACCCGTGACGTATATCAGTGGTTCTCAAAGTAAGGGCAGCGACACACTGGTGGAGCGACACACTGGTGGAGCGACACACTGGCGGAGCGACACACTGGCGGAGCGACACACTGGTGGAGCGACACACCGGCGGAGCCACACACTGGCGGAGTCACATACTTGTGGAGCCACACACTGGTGGATGGCGGACGAATGTGGGGGTGGGTCGTGTCAAAAATCTAGCGTGTAATTAAATAATTGAGAACAGTGTATGCATTACTACGTCGCTATTCCTCTGTATGTTACGAAAATAATATGCAAAGTAACAGAGGGAAAAAATATTTCTAAAATATGGACGCTTTATTCTCTTTTTATCGTAGAGTACAGCTGGGTAGCGAAATCATAATAGTCTATATGAGGAAGGTGGCGAAGTGTTAATGTTTGTGACGGACTAATTTATTTCACTATAAATAACAAAAAAAAAAAAATACCAAGAAATAAAAATAAAATAATAGCAAGACAGATTAAGGACATTCACATGACGATTTGAATTCTTTGTTGTTATTGCTCTTCGTCGGAAATAAATAATTTTTGTTTTTAAACTGATTGTTCATTCTGAAATATTTCTTACAATGAGTATAATGAAAAATCTGTGTATAGTTAATTATCCAGCAGTTGAATGATCTTTAGACATTATTTTCCCCCAATTCTGAGTGCACGGGACCCACTTGAACTTGAACATCTACAACAAAACATAATCTTTCGTATGAATCCAAAAGATTAACTGCATTCATACATAATATCTACCAAAACCTGTATTACATTGGCATAATGATCTTCTGTAATTACTGTAATCCTACTTATGTATCAACGACAAGAATATGTAGGCCTAATTGTAAAAAAAAACATAACAACCAACAACAGTGGTATTTCAGTGTACAGATTTTTCTTAAGAGAGCTTTGACACTCAGCAGTTGAAAATCTGCAATTTATCACCTCGTCTCCTGACGTCTTAGTCATTTCACACAGCTGTTCTTAAACTGTTGGTTGTGGTGCACTGGTGTGTCGCGGGCAAATTTTATGCGGGTCGCCAAAATTTTTTTAATGATCTCTATCGACAATAGAATTAATTTGAGCATTTCTTTCTTTTGTCACGGAAACCGGGCAGTCGGTCGCAAAATCGCAACTGGTTTAAGAACCATCGTCTATAGTACAATAACTGTCTTTCCCCACTCAGGACACAGTTTAGGGTGCAGTTTGTGTTTAGGATAAGACAAACAATTAATTGTTATCTGGTTAAGTCTAGGTATTGTCTATACTCTATACCATCTATCACTGACATATATTCGCAGTATTGTTTTGATAAATCTTTCATTCTCTGGTGTTTGTCTGAAGGCGATAAGAAATATCGGCTCAGACGTTTGACACCGCATTGTTCTTTTGATAACAAAAGGAAATTTTTTATTTGTCTATTGAGGGGGAAATTTCGCTCCTTCCACCTGTCCCCGCTCCTCTCCCTGCACGGCGTGTCTTACATTATTAATAGGCTAAACAACTGTGTGCCATGACAGTCTGGTATGTCACCGTGTCGTTGTGACATTTGTATGCAATGATAGGAGTGATATTCTCAGGTGATTTGAAAGTCAAACGAACCATGCAGCTTATATCCATTATTAGATAATAATTCGAAATACATTGTAAACTTTGGAATGAAGTATAAATGACATTTGTAAATCAATTCATATTATCAAGGCCATCTTAAGAGCACTGTGGGACCTCCCCCCCCCCGGACAGACCAGTATGTTAGGGCGCCTATGTAAGGGCTCAAAAGAAAAAAAAACTCTTCAAAAAGAAAGAACAAATAAATAAGTTCAAATGGGCCCTTTACTCGTGGACCTAAGTGCTTGGGGTGGCCCATGCGTTTAAAGAATTGTCTGGCAGACTGAAAACATGTTCTCTCCAAAAAATTACGAAATAAAACTTGTAATAACAGAAGCTACCATGAGTGATAAAACTTGTAATAACAGAAGCTACCATGAGTGATAAAACTTGTAATAACAGAAGCTACCATGAGTGATAAAACTTGTAATAACAGAAGCTACCATGAGTGATAAAACTTGTAATAACAGGAGCTGCCAAGAGAGATCACGTTTCAACTTTCATTTAACTGTTTTTCCTTTATTTACAATCTATCCATGTTTGACACCACAATAACTGAGAAATCATATCAAATCTTTTTGTTTCGAGTGTGTACCTCAGTGGTTCATACCTGAAAATTGTGGACAGCACATTGACATTAAACATTGCCAGTGTCCAAAACATAATGATCTCCGTTATTGTTTCTTTAAAAAAAAAAGCTGTTTGGGGAAAAAAGGAGGGGGGGGGGCTTGAATTACAAAATAATTGGGAACCGCCGGTGTAAATAAATTATGACGGATAAGATTTGGTGTAATCTTCATTTTTTTAAAAAACAAACCTGTCCTGTTGTTACTGTTTTTATACGTGACACGACTGTCTGCTATATTCAATGTTGTTAAATAAACATGCCCGAAACTGTGATAACTCTATTGGACATCGCGTTACCTGATCGTTATCCTTCCACTTCTGGGCGATAAACAGCATGAATAACCCATGCAGCCAACAACGGGCTGAAGGCAGCCCCTGTACGTCGGGCAAACCGGTCCCTGCCCGAGGATTTTTTCAGCTGTCGGGGCTTGATCTCGCGATCTCTGCAGCAGGCTGGGGCCAGGCACGCGAACTGTTGGCGTGGCTAGATGGCATCCATCGATATGTTTTTTTTTTCTGTGTATGTGACTCGATCAGACACGTCACTGGTGGTGATGGTGTCGGTGAAGATGCGTGGTGACGGTCGTTATGAATGTCCTGAAAAATTCATTAATCAAGTGACTCTAAGCCTCTTACTTCCAGTGCGTGTGGCACAATGAGATTTGAGGGGGTGGGGGAGATGACAGGGTGATGGTGGTTGGTAGGGGGGAGAGCAAGAGTCTTGGTTATTGATTCATTTGGTTACGGTACCAGGTATACACCGATTCATTAGGTGACTTTTTTTTTATTTTGATCAAAATCTTTTTGTTATCTTCTACTTATGATTTTATTACCCCAAAGATAATCTACACAATAATTCTTTCCATCAATGTAAACTTTATACAATATTTTTTTTTCTTCACAGTAAGTATTGCACAACAATTTCTCTATTCACTGTGAGCTCACTGACATATGTTTGCTGAGGCCAACTAGACCACCGACTAGAACCACCCCCCCTCCACCCCTGCCGTACAAATTTATTTCAAATCTGATGATACATGGACCCCGAAAAATGATTTGTTCTTGTGCCCCTAAATATCTCTGAGTCTCTATTCAGTGCTTCGAAATATCTCTGAGTCTCTGTTCAGTGCTCCGAAATATCTCTGAGTCTCTGTTCAGTGCTCCGAAATATCTCTGAGTATAATGGCCCTAAATATCTCTGTCTAGTGCCCCCAAATATCTCTGACTAGTGGCCCCAAATATATCTGAGTCTCTACCTAGAGCCCCTAAATTTCTCTTAAGTTTCTGCATTAGGCATCCAACAGCTCAAATCGCTCTAGTGTAATGCAAATAACGTGAAATATACTTTAAATTACGTATCCAATTAGGTCCCAGACACAGATAATATAATTTATATTATGTGGTCCCAGACACAGATTATATAATTTATATTATGTGGTCCCAGACATAGATTATATAATTTATATTATGTGGTCCCAGACTCCCAGACACAGATTATAATATAACTTACATTATATGGTCCCAGACACAGATTATTTAACTTATATTATGTGGTTCCAGACATGATCTCTTGTCTCTATAATGTATCTGCTAAACATTAGT
Source organism: Bulinus truncatus (assembly GCA_021962125.1). Taxonomy (NCBI): domain Eukaryota; kingdom Metazoa; phylum Mollusca; class Gastropoda; family Planorbidae; genus Bulinus; species Bulinus truncatus. The sequence continues at coordinate 2,609,001 of JAGDYQ010000073.1, read as the reverse complement.
TTCAGTACTTCACTCTGTATATCTACATATTGTCAGAGTTTACTATGGACTATATTATACAACTCTCTGCGCTTCTATGAAGTCACATCAAGCTGACTCTATTGGTTACCCCCTCCCCGTACACATGATAAGTCGCAACATTTTATTTTTGGATAAATGCTTACAATGTTATTACATAATAATGTATATGTCTTACAAACTCGACCAACATCCACACAAACACTGAGACTAGATCACGTAGTAGAGACATTAAGTAAATGTTTTCTTCTTTACTACATACCAGACTTATTACACATAGCCCGTGTATCACGTACTGGCCAGATGTTCCTGAAACAATGGGCCAAGATAACATTAGTTTCTTGTTGCCAGTATGAGCCACAGTTTCTTACCTGACAAAGTGCCTGATTGCACGGGTGATTTATGTTGGTCACTTTTTTCTCTAGAAATTATGTACATGTACTTTATAAAATCAAAACCTACTTCTCTCTCTCTCTCTCTCTCTCTCTCTCTCTCTCTCTCTCTCTCTAACACACACACACATACATACACACACACACACACAAAGTGCACTATTATTGTCCATACAATAGATATCTAAATTTAATAAAGAAATGACTATGTTTCATTTTGTTGCCTAATACAAATTAAAAGAGATATCCCAGGTCAGTAGAAACCAATATAATACGTGTACAATTAAAAAATCTAATTTCATAAATTTGTTCATTTTTTTTTAAAAATACATCGACATATTGGATACGAATAACTAAGGGGGCGTTGAATGTTGATTTGTTTTGTTCTATGACAGTTACATTATTTATGGGCAAAATAAAATCTATAGAATTGTGTGAGTACAACAGATACAGTGGTTTAATACATCTGTAGAATCGAATGAGTACAACAGATACAGTAGTTTTTTTATAAAGCTTTAGAATTATATACAGTCTGGTAACTAGGAACGTCGTTGTACTGAAATAATGTTAAAATAGGTAGCGGTTTATAGAATGAGTTCAGGGTTTACAGAGTGGGTAGTGGGTTTACAGAGTGGGTAGCGGGGGAAGATAATAAAATATTTCCGATCTATCCGGATTGATTATCCGATATACCCTACCAACACACAGACTTACAGGTGGTTTTTTTTGTTTGTAGTGCCATTTTTACATCCCAGCCATGATCGAGTGATGAATGTCTGTGGAGTTACCACGGAATACCTATTAAGACGACCAGAAGACAGAATGCAGACTGACTACAGAATGCAGACTGACTACAGAATGCAGACTGACTACAGAATACAGACTGACTACAGAATACAGACTGACTAAAGAAAGCAGACTGACTACAGAATACAGACTGACTACAGAATACAGACTGACTAAAGAATACAGACTGACTACAGATTGCAGACTGACTACAGAATACAGACTGACTAAAGAATACAGACTGACTACAGAATACAGACTGACTAAAGAATGCAGACTGACTAAAGAATACAGACTGACTACAGAATACAGACTGACTAAAGAATACAGACTGACTACAGAATACAGACTGACTAAATAATACAGAATGACTAAAGAATTCAGACTGACTACAGAATTCAGACTGACTACAGAATACAGACTGACTAAAGAATGCAGACTGACTACAGAATACAGACTGACTAAAGAATACAGACTGACTACAGAATTCAGACTGACTAAAGAATACAGACTGACTAAAGAATTCAGACTGACTACAGAATACAGACTGACTAAAGAATGCAGACTGACTACAGAATACAGACTGACTAAAGAATGCAGACTGACTACAGAATACAGACTGACTAAAGAATGCAGACTGACTAAAGAATACAGACTGACTACAGAATACAGACTGACTAAAGAATACAGACTGACTACAGAATTCAGACTGACTAAAGAATACAGACTGACTAAAGAATACAGACTGACTAAAGAATTCAGACTGACTACAGAATACAGACTGACTAAAGAATACAGACTGACTACAGAATACAGACTGACTAAAGAATACAGAATGACTAAAGAATTCAGACTGACTACAGAATTCAGACTGACTAAAGAATACAGACTGACTAAAGAATACAGACTGACTACAGAATTCAGACTGACTACAGAATACAGACTGACTAAAGAATGCAGACTGACTACAGAATGCAGACTGACTAAAGAATACAGACTGACTGCAGAATGCAGAAGGGCGAGCAAGATCAGGCTTATAACCATAGAGTCACATATTACTGAAATAACTTGTGTACACTATTCTTATGTAATAACTTGTGTACACTATTCTTATGTAATAACTTGTGTACACTATTCTTATGTAATAACTTGTGTACACTATTCTTATGTAATAACTTGTGTACACTATTCTTATGTAATAACTTGTGTACACTATTCTTATGTAATAACTTGTGTACACTATTCTTATGTAATAACTTGTGTACACTATTCTTATGTAATAGCTTGTGTACACTATTCTTATGTAATAACTTGTGTACACTATTCTTATGTAATAACTTGTGTACACTATTCTTATGTAATAACTTGTGTACACTATTCTTATGTCAAACTAAATGACCGCCTTGGACTCCAGTGCCAAAAGTACTCAATGTACGGTACAACTGGTACAACTGGTATAACTGGTACAACTGGTACAAGTCAAATCTGATGTCACATCTAACAGACTCTGAGTAGGGCTTTCAAAAACCAAAGCACGGCCCAAGTGCTAGAAATATACTGAGACACATAGACTTGTACATGTACATTATTTTACCTTTTGTATGACAGCGATGTCATATTGTGGACTGGATTATTGGTTGAGTGACATTTGGCTCAAGTCACGGAATGGCGTGGAAGCCATGGGATGAATATGTAGCAACTGTATTGATTTGTGGTCCAGAGTATCGATAGATTCAAACAGCCATGCTACTATTTTGTTTATTATGTTATGAAGTATACTGTAATATGCTAGGTATATATGTGGGAATTTTAAAACAAAAAGAGATGTATTTAAACGGATGTTAAATTTTGTTATTTGTGTAATTGAGTTATGTTAAGCAATTTATTTGAATGGGGTGTGTTATAAATAGGTATCTGTTGAGAGGTATGTCTGAGAGAGGCGTGGTATCTGTATACATCGAGAGATATATCTGAGAGGGGTGTGGTATCTGTTGAGAGGAATATCTGAGAGATGCGTGGTATCTGTATACATCGAGAGATATATCTGATAGGGGCGTGGTATCTGTTGAGAGGTATATCTGAGAGGCGCGTGGTATCTGTTGAGAGATATATCTGCAAGGGGTGTGGCATCTGTTGAGAGATATATCTGCAAGGGGTGTGGTATCTGTTGAGAGATATATCTGAGAGGGGCGTGGTATCTTTTGAGACGTATATCTGAGATGGGCGTGGTATCTGTTGAGAGATATATCTGAGATGGGCGTGGTATCTGTTGAGAGGTATATCTGAGATGGGCGTGGTATCTGTTGAGAGGTATATCTGAGATGGGCGTGGTATCTGTATACATCGAGAGATATATCTGAGATGGGCGTGGTATCTATTGAGAGGTATATATAAGATGGGCGTGGTATCTGTATACATCGAGAGATATATCTGAGATGGGCGTGGTATCTATTGAGAGGTATATATAAGATGGGCGTGGTATCTGTATACATCGAGAGATATATCTGAGATGGGCGTGGTATCTGTCGCGAGGTATATGTGAGATAGGCGTGGTGTCTGTCGAGAGGTATATCTGAGATGGGCGTGGTATCTGTCGAGAGGTATATCTGAGATGGGCGTGGTATCTGTCGAGAGGTATATCTGATATGGGCGTGGTATCTGTATACATCGAGAAGTATTTTGTACAATATCATGACAGGGGCGTCTTAAGTCCCAGAGTCCACGCCCTACGCCCCCTACCCTCCCCCCAACAATTATGTAACGCAGCAGACTACTTATTCTACATGTTAGAATCATATACTGTCTTCATTCTACTTAACCTTTCTACTTAATGAAGGAGTTCATGAATTGTTCATTTCAATATCACCTGTTTATTATCAAAACATACATATTACATTTTCCAACATGTCATATTTTTTACTATCTACTAATTTTTACTTTTAAAATTCTTCCACGTCTCTTTAAATCGTCTGAATATATATATATATATATATATATATATATATGTACGTGATATTTCTTCATATATTGTTGTTACCCAATACATTACGTCGTCATAAAGTACTATCGTACACGTCTGCTACTTTGAGTCCTTTCATTTCTATTTAATTAGTGCACTGTGCCGACGTAGGAGAATAACAACAACACGTGTGCTTGCTTTAGAAGTAGGGAGAGGGGTGGGGGGGGGTTGCTGGACCAATGACCTTAATTTGTGATCTCATTGATAGAAATCATTTCATTCCGGTGGGGGAAAATGCTATCAATAATTAACTTCGGTGAGAGGCATCCCAGTTTTAAGATTGGCCCGACCCAGCACGATACGGCAGGCCCACGGGAGGAGCCAGTTAATGATATAGACATTAGGCTCGCGATACCCAGGCACGAAGGTCAAGATTTTGGTTTCGTTCGGTCGACGAGCCCTCATCGCGAGCCTCGCTGTTGTTAGTCTTAATGTAATCAGGAAACGGAAAACTTCCCTGTTACGTCATGTCCCCAGGTGGCGCTGTAGTCCTATGGAGATTTCTCATTAGATAACAAGAACGTGTTTGGTGGTCAGAAAATAAGTTAACTGCAGTGCAAAGAGGCAATATATTTGTTTGTGGATGTTTTTATTACAATCAGTTTTTTTTAACACTTCTTACGCAAGAATTATTACATTAAACGTTAGATTTAAATACATAACATTTTATAGGAACATTAAGAACATGATTGTACGAGATGCAGAACTGACAGTTTAAACTAGATACAATTAGAAATGGACAGAATAATGGAACAAACAAAAATGATAAAGAGATGCACATGGTCAAGTCCATTAATTTCTCAAAATAAAAACGAGTCTGGCGGTAATTAAAAAAAATGTCCTGCAAAAGGATTTCAACAACATTCCGTAACCAACACCATGACACTTAACTTCTGCTGTACCACACCTTGACACTTCTGCTGTACCACATCATGACACTTAATTTCTGCTGTACCACATCGTGACACTTCTGCTGTACTGCATCATGACACTTCTGCTGTACAACATCATGACACTTAACTTCTGCTGTACCACACCATAACAATTCTGCTGTACCACACCATGACACTTCTGCTGTACCACACCATGACACTTAACTTCTGCTGTACCACACCTTGACACTTCTGCTGTACCACATCATGACACTTAACTTCTGCTGTACCACACCATGACACTTAACTTCTGCTGTACCACACCATGACACTTAACTTCTGCTGTACCACACCATGACACTTCTGCTGTATCACATCATGACACTTAACTTCTGCTGTACCACACCATGACACTTCTGCTGTACCATACCATGACATTTAACTTCTGCTGTACTTCTCCTGATACGCAGACTCCATTGTGTTCTGTAGACGTCTGGACGCATCATTCCATAGCCTGAATTAAAACACAAAGATAAATCGGAGTGTGTGTGTGGGGGCCAGGGGTCTGATATATCTCTACCGTATGGAATATATCAGGAAAGTAGAGAATCCGGTGTCTATAGAGAACAATGTCATTATGCACAGATGTCTCATGTATATTTGTACATCAACGATAACTGTTATTATTAATACTTGAAAATAAAAGGCACACCGGCAATATATCAGTTAAAGTTTATCAAGATATGTCCGAAGCTCGACCTAAAACTGTTTTTTTTGACATTTTTCTCTTTTTTGATTTTATCAAAATGTCACACTTTTCTTTTTTTAAAGTTAAATGGAATCTTTGTTTCTCTATTTATCGGGATGATGTTTTTTTAAGCTAATATTTTGTTTCGCCTTTTTTATTTCTGTTCCTGCGAACATTTCGTAAAATTTATTTCTCAAACATCGTCTGCTATCAGAAAATCTGGCCAGCATCTTTCTACCGAGGCGCTGACTGTCTCGTTCCAAACAGAATCGCATCGTTGTCCAGATTTCTGAAGCACACAAAGTCAACATTGTTTCACTACAACATTTTTTTTTTTAAAAAGAAGATTTGTGTCAGTAGATCTCCTCGCTTGTGAACGTTCTGTTTCATATTTTAATGTACATAGTGGCAAACAACTCTTTAGCATGTTGAGAATATTTGTAAAGGGCATAAACTAAACGTATATTATGTCGATGAACATTTTAAAAACTATATACAGCTGATAAATAGTTTTTATTAAAATGTTTTGTATTTTTGTTTATTATATTTTGGAGAATTTTTTTTTGAGCACATAAGCAAAAATAAAAAAAAAATTTCAGTAAGTTTCTTTTTCTTTCGACCCTTGTTTCAAAATCTCAACCATTCTTAACTACCGGATATATCTGGATACCAAGTACGCCACGGGAAAGGGGTTGGGGGGAGGGGGGATACAGTTGTGAATAGTACTGACGAATACCGACGGAACAAAATTTAAAATGGGTCAAGTATGGATGATAACGAGACAAGTATGGATGATGAAGAGACAAGCATGGATGATGAAGAGACAAGTATGGATGATGATGAGACAAGTATGGATGATGATGAGACAAGTATGGATGATGATGAGACAAGTATGGATGATAATGAGACAAGTATGGATGATAATCAGACAAGTATGGATGATAATCAGACAAGTATGGATGATAATCAGACAAGTATGGATGATAATCAGACAAGTATGGATGAAACTGGTTCATCTATGCCGAGAAGGGTTTTGAAAACGTCATTAGTAGTTGCATATTTAACGATTGATTTAAAATTGTATAATATTCTCACCTATTTTTGTCCTGCACGAGCTTTTTGCTTTTTCCATTATTTTGTACATTTTAACAGGTGACATATTACTTAGGCATAATTAGCTCATCAAGGAGATCGCAGTCAACAATTTCCCATTGCAAAATTCCCATCTTTCTGTGTTGCTCCAGGAGAGGAACATTTTCATAGCCCCCCCCCCCCCCCAAGAACATACGGTGATTTAACATCTTCAAAGTTCACTGACCGACGTTGCAGATATGTTATACATTTAATACAAAACTGTTTTACACATGTGCACAAGTCATGGCTAGGTTTACGAGAAATGTTCTACACAGGTGTATCAGTCATAGCTTGGTTAACTTTAAATGCTCTACACAGGTGTATCAGTCATAGCTTGGTTAACGTGAAATGTTCTACACAGGTGTATCAGTCATAAATTGGTTAACGTGAAATGTTCTACACAGTTATATCAGTCATAGCTTGGTTAACGTGAAATGTTCTACACAGGTGTATCAGTCATAAATTGGTTAACGTGAAATGTTCTACACAGTTATATCAGTCATAGCTTGGTTAACGTGAAATGTTCTACACAGGTGTATCAGTCATAACTTGGTTAACGTGAAATGTTCTACACAGTTATATCAGTCATAGCTTGGTTAACGTGAAATGTTCTACACAGGTGCATCAGTCATGGCTAGGTTAACGTGAAATGTTCTACACAGGTGTATCAGTCATAGCTAGGTTAACGTGAAATGTTCTACACAGGTGTATCAGTCATAGCTTGGTTAACGTGAAATGTTCTACACTATGGGGCTTTAACTATTCATGACTGAACACTTAGTGTCAAGATAAAAATTAACAATCGAGCAAAGACAATCATGCCGTCGATGTTAAACGTGTGGAAAAGTGAAAGAAGGAGTGAAAAGTAAGAGACAAATATGGAGTCTAAAATATGTACTGGGGGGGAGGCAAAAATATAAACTGTCCGTACAAACTATAGAGGATATGGCAACCAGCTTTGTATGCATAGACAGATATGACATGAATTGTGCCATCAGTATTCAATTTTGCATTACTAAACTAGTAAACGCACAGATTATATATAATATCTAATATGTTGGTAAACTTGCCTTTAGCTTATATCTGTAGCACATTTACTAATATCCATATTACTAAGCTAAACTAATTTGCCGTTAGTTAATATCTGTATTACTCAGTTAAACTAGTAAACTTGCCTTTAGCTAATATCCGTATTACTCAATTAAACTAGTAAACTTGCCTTTAGCTTATATCTGTATTACTCGGTTAAACCAATAAACTTGCCTTTAGCTAATATCTGTATTACTCGATTAAACTGGTAAACCTGCCTTTAGCTAATATCTGTATTACTCGGTTAAACTGGTAAACTTGCCTTTAGGTAATATCTGTATTACTCGGTTAAACTGGTAAACTTGCCTTTAGCTAATATCTGTATTACTCGGTTAAACTGGTAAACTTGCCTTTAACTAATATCTGTAAAGACCCTGGGCGGCGGAGACATGATGGGGGCCAGTATTGGCAATCTTATTGGTGCCCCCTCTAGATCTCGTCCACAGACGTATCTGCCACGACTATGCGACCAACTGATATGTCAATATCTCACAAAGCTGCATGGGTTCGAACCCGTTATCTGCTTCGTGCTTAGCTGGCTTACAACCCCTATCACCACCACCTAGTAACCTCATGGCTGTTAAGATCATTGGAGCTGAAGCAGTTAAAATTTGCGCGCCCCAGCCATATTCCCAGACAAAGATCTCAAGTTAGTGTCATTTTTCACTTTCTAGTGTCAGATTGACACAAAACTTAGAAATAGTGGACATAGAAGATTGGACTTTTTTTTTTCTCTTTTAATGTTACTGCAACTAAGAGATGGGGGTTGGAGAGTATTGTCTACATACTGTTATTCAATGTGCGTATGTCGTTTTGTTTGTTAGATCTATTTTGAATTCATGACTAATTTATGTCTTTGTCGTTGTTTGATCGCACAGTGAGTCGTGTCAATTATGTCTGTGTGTGTATATTGTGTCTGTATTTGTATAGTGTGTTTGTATATTGTGTCTTTGTGTGTATATATTGTGTCAGTTTGTGTGTATTGTGTCTGTATTTGTATAGTGTGTTTGTATTTTGTGTCTGTGTGTGTATATATTGTGTCAGTTTGTGTATATTGTGTCTGTGTGTATATATTGTATCTGTGTGTATATATTGTGTCAGTCTGTGTATATTGTGTCTATATTTATATATTTTGTTTGTATATTGTGTCTGTGTATGTGTATATTGTGTCTGTGTATGCATACTGTGTCTGTGTGTGTAAATTGTGTTTGTGTGTGTATATTGTGTCTGTGTGTATATATTGTGCTATTTTGTGTATATTGTGTCTGTATTTGTATATTTTGATTGTATATTGTGTCTGTGTGTGTATATTGTATCTGTGTATATTGTGTTAGTATATTGTGCCTGTGTTTGCATGTATTGTATGTCTGTGTATATTGTGTTTGTATTTGTATATTGCGTTTGCATATTCTGTGTTTGTATATTTTGCTTTTTGCCACAGCGCTTTCAATACATTTTATTTATATTTATTTATCATGCTATAAATGAGTAGGAAAAGTGTCCAGACCCCCTCCCCCATCACCAACCCCACCCATCCCATCTGAGGTCATACTTTGTCAAGATGCAGAATATTGCTGGTTGGTGCTGTGGTTGGTTTATGTATTATACTTCTTGTAAAATAATTTTCCTCCGACTTTTCAAAATGTAAAGAAACCCATCAATTGAGGTCAGTCCAGTTGTTCCTGGTAGTATCCATCAGCAGAAGACACATGTGAAACATTGCAGTCTTCCCGTCACACAAAATCTGTAGTGCCATATACCAAACACTGTAGTGCCATATACCAAACACTGTAGTGCCATATACCACTCACTGTAGTGCCATATACCACTCACTGTAGTGCCATATACCAAACACTGTAGTGCCATATACCACACACTGTAGTGCCATATACCACACACTGTAGTGCCATATACCAAACACTGTAGTGCCATATACTAAACACTGTAGTGCCATATACCACACACTGTAGTGCCATATACCACACATTGTAGTGCCATATACCACACATTGTAGTGCCATAGACCACTCACTGTAGTGCCATATACCAAACACTGTAGTGCCATATACCACACACTGTAGTGCCATATACCACACATTGTAGTGCCATAGACCACTCCCTGTAGTGCCATATACCAAACACTGTAGTGCCATATACCACACACTGTAGTGCCATATACCACTCACTGTAGTGCCATAGACCACTCACTGTAGTGCCATATACCACACACAGTAATGAATCATTTTTTAAATTAAATGATGGGGCAAAAAAGTTTGATTAAAATGTGTGTGGTCTTAAAATATATAATAAAAAACCGAATTACTGTTACATGGAGTGTGTGTTAAGTCTCTATTAGGATGAGATGATATCTCTAAAATCCTATAAACCACTAATGTGATGTTTTTTTGCAGTGCGACCAGTGGAGTTGATATGAGTGTTTTCTGTCGCACAATGGTAGCATTTCAATCAAAACATATTTTTATTAAAATTATAAAACTCTCTGCATGGCCGCATCCAGAAATAATTCTCTGGGGCCTTTCTTAACCACGCCCTCATTCAAAAAACCCATTTTTATGCAAAAAAAAAAATACAAAAAAATAAATTTAGAAACCGACCAGTGTTCGTACTATCTTGGTGACTTTTTTATCTGGACAGATACAAAAATTTCTGATGTCACTAGAAGATAAAATGTTGAACTATTTCAAAAGTGAAATATTCTTCAAAACAATGTTTCATTTATTTTAATAAACAAAATAAAATTTTCTGAAAAAAACTTTAACTCTATTAACGTAACAATAAATTATTTAGCATTGTAGCAAAGAAACTAAAAGATAAAGAATGTAATATTTGTGTTAACCCAAAAAACGTTAATTTTGTATAAATGCTGCATTGTGGGAAGGAGTTGTCATCTTTAATAACCTTTCATTTCTCTGTATTTACTTGACAATGTGTTAATACAATACACAACTTTACAATACACCTTGTGCAGTGGGTAATTGTGGTATAAATTATATGCTTTGTTTCGTTTATAAATGTTTATTATTTTAATAGACTTGAGATGAATAAAAGTATATTTAAATAAATACTATTTGAAAATAAATCATTTGTTAAAACTAGTAAAACTATTTGATCAAGACATTAATGTTAACAGGAAATACAGATTATAAAGTACAACAAGAAATACAGATTATTTAGTAGAACAAGAAATACAGATTATATAGTAGAACAAGAAATACAGGTTATATAGTTGAATAAGAAATACAGATTATATAGCAGAACAAGAAATACAGATTATAAAGTAGAAATGAAAATAATAAAATATTGTTGCCATACAATAAAATTAGTCGCACAATCAAACACATAAAATCTACACTCAATACACACACACACACACACACACACACTCTGAAACATTCATCAGGAGTTCAACACAGGTGCAAGCGGGGCCCAACAGTTTTTATGTATCGCCGTTCAATGTCATTCATTGTGTAACCACAGTGTCCGGTGCTGCAGACTCCCCCCCCCCTCCAACAGAGTATGTAAATGAGTCTGAGCACTCTCTTTGTTTGTAACATCTCTCTTTGTTTGTAACATCTCTCTTTGTTTGTAACATCTCTCTTTGTTTGTAATATATCTCTTTGTTTGTAATATATCTCTTTGTTTGTAAAATCTCTATTTGTTTCTAATATCTCTCTTTGTTTGTAATATCTCTCATTGTAATATCTCTCTTTGTAATATATCTCTTTGTAATATGTAATATCTTTGTAATATCTCTCTTTGTAATATCTCTCTTTGTAATATCTCTATTTGTTTGTAATATCTCTCTTTGTTTTTAAGTATCTCTCTTTGTTTTTAAGTATCTCTGTTTGTTTGTATCTCTATCTCGCGGGCCACCAATAATATCTTGGTTTGAAGTTATTATGAACTCATCTAGTTTGATTTAACTTTTCTTCCTCTTGTTTATTAATATTTTTTTAAAATGATTTTACGATTCAAATATTTACAAATCGCGTAATTTCATGTACAATTTATAATGCGAAAAACCGAGAGCACCTGTGAATCCTTGAATAGATCATAACACTGAATTGAAACACGTAACATTCGGAATTCGAATTATTTGTTGTTATTTGGAATTTATATATATATATATATATATATATATATATATATATATATATATATAATTAGTGTAAATAAGTGACGTTACTAACAGAAGTAGCTCCCTGTGCGGATTCTAAAAATACCACCCTATGCCGGTGCCAGAACGGAAGATGCCAGCCCGGATGGCTGCAAAGTGCTGCCCAGTGCGGACCCACCCTCCCTGGGTACGCTATTAGTATATTGTTCTTTAATCTGTTCTCAATTTCGCCAACATATAGTAGTTCAATGCAGTGAGTCTAACTCGCACCCGGGGCACAATAGCTTTTAGCGCCCCCCCATTTGAAAACCATATAAAATTATATGTAAAATATACCATTTGGCGCCCCTTTGCGAGTAGCGCCTGGGGCATGATGCTCCCCCCTTTGCCCACCCCTCGCTACGCCTCTGGCTCAATTCTCCTCCATCCAGTTGGTCTATCCCACAGCTTGTCTGTGTAGACATATCTATTTGGGTCTATCCCACAGCTTGTCTGTGTATACATATCTATTTGGGTCTATCCCACAGCTTGTCTGTGCATACATATCTGTTTGGGTCTATCCCATAGCTTGTCTACGTATACATATCTATTTTGGTCTATCCCACAGCTTGTCTGTGTATACATATCTATTTGGGTCTATCCCATAGCTTGTCTACGTATACCTATCTATTTACTAATATGTCTATCTACCTGTCAACTAATCTACCTTTCTACATGCCTGTATTGTTTGTACTATATAATTGTCATTGAAAATATCTGCCAGAAGAAGTCTGTAACTGACAACTAGCAGCGGTCGTCGCTGGTTGAATTCAATAATTTGTATAGATCTGTCTGAAGTAACTCGATCTACCGTAACTGTTCTGTGCCAGTGACTTCACACATACGTACATTTCTGGGATGTCTGATGTACACCACACCACAGAGACACAGAGCGATACATGAGCAGTGTCTCTATGTAAGCTGATTCTGTATGTAAGCTGTGTCTCTAAGTAAACAGTGTCTGTAAAGTTGTTATTTCAAGCTTAAAGGCGAATCGGTCACATTTTTGTCTCTCTATTGATTTGTCATTTTCGGTTGTCATAATTTACTCTCATTGTAAGAGTACAGACTTCATTTTGTCTGTAAGTTTATTTGTTTGGTATGTAGTGTCATAATTTCCCCCCATTGTAAGAGTACAGACTTCATTTTGTCTGTAAGTTTATTTGTTTGGTATGTAGTGTCATAATTTCCCCCCATTGTAAGAGTACAGACTTCATTTTGTCTGTAAGTTTATTTGTTTGGTATCTGGTGTCATGATTTACCCACATTGTAAGACGACATACTTTATTTTGTCTGTAAGTTTATTTGTTTGGTATGTAGTGTCATAATTTAAGACTGACCGCCTTTGTCAATTTTTTCGGTCATGAAATATGGAGCCATACTTTGCTCACTATAAGACAACAGCATGCATTGTTCCCTATGTTTTTTTTTATATAATGGTGCCTCTATAGTGAATCTGAGTGACGCCATACGAGTTACCCAACCAACAAACAGGCACACGTCGCCACAGGTCAACAATAACATTTGCCATCCTCCAGGTGAGTACCGTGTTTATTAACAAGTCAGCTCCGTGCTATGATAGCTGGGGGAAATGCGATCTTCAAGTGCCACCTTATTGATCAGCAGAGAAATCGATGTTGTGATTGATTCAGCCTCTTGTGCCAGGTCAAAAGTCCCCCTGGAAATAAATAGCTCGGAGATAATAGAATTATTAATATTTGTTATTGTTGTGTACAAAGGCTAAACAAGGCACCACATTTTGTGTATGAAACTTTTGCCTTCAAAGATTAAAATTGTATATCCTTTTTGCATTATATGTTTGTAAAAGTGTATTGCCTGTTTGCATTATATATTTATAAAATTGTATTGCCTGTTTGCATTATATATTGTTAAAAATGTATTGCCTGTTAGCATTATATAGTGTTAAAATTGTATTGCCTGTTTTCATTATGTTTTCAATAGGTACCGTGTTTGTTTATTTAGTGTAAACTTCACAGGTGAGTTTTCAATTAGTATTGACACCATTAACAAAACCGCATGACCCAATTGACCAATGGTCAGCGGGAGACGTTGATTTACGGAGAAGATAGCCTCCATGACTTCCTGTTATTAAATCAAACATTCTATTATTAAAAAAAAAAACGTCTTGGTCGTTTTTTTTGAATGACTAAAAACAAACGGTTCATAGATATTTCAATACAATCATTGTCTCAGAGACTGTTTGAGTAAAGAGGCTCACTCTGCTATAACATCAGACAGATGTCATTGTCTCAGAGACTGTTTGAGTGAAGAGACTCACTCTGCTATAACATCAGACAGCTGTCATTGTCTCAGACAGTGCCGAACTTAGGGATTTGGAAGTCCGGAGGGCTTGGCCTCTTTGGGGGCCCCTGCATTTTGACATTCGACACCATGACATGAGATAATGTATTAATATATAATGTATTTTTTTTTGGGGGGGGGGGCCTCAAGCTGGGAGCCCGGGGGTACTTTATGGTAGACTATGTGACCTTTTTTTTTTCTGAAATATCTCACTACATTTTGATTACAACGAAGATATTCACAATTTTATCTATAGCAAGGTTATTTTGTTAACAATGAATATATTCACATTTTATCTGTAGCAAGGGCGACATTTATGGTTATTTTTTTTCTTCATATTAATAAATGTTTTCATTTGAGTTGTACAGTCTGCATATATCTCTCTTGTTTTCAGTTATCTCTCTGTACTTAGAGGAACTATGAACTTATTGGAAAATGTGCGTCTGTCGGTGTATTAGTGATAGGGTATCCATGTAGGTGTGTGCGTGTGTGTGTTGGATGTGCCTTCACCTGTGATGTCTGATGGGGCTGGTTTGAGAGGATTGCTCCTATTTTTTTTTAAATATTTAGAACGGCTGAGACAGTGAGCAGCTTCCAAGGGCAATCAATGGGAAGAGATTGTTTAAGCTGTAACAGAGTTATTGTTCCTGTCACAGGTATCAACCCCCAGCCAATGAAATCCTCGCTATCATCATTAATAATGTTTTTCATAAAAACACTGTCCACGACTGGTTCCCTTCATGTCTGGACGAGCCCATGTTATAACAGGGGGGAGATCAGCTTTTAATATCACCTTCTGACACTTGTAAGGAACTAGACACAAGCTCTATTGGCACTTATCCTTTGTCACCACTGCCCGGTTCACAAATTCAATTAGAAAAAAAAACCTTAAAAAAAAAATTCTATTTTAGCTAATTGAAAAGAATGCTTGTCAAGTCCTCTATTTCTTACTGTATAGAATAGTTTAAGAAATCAGACTTGCTTAACACTTCAGTCCGTCTGGAAGAAGAATAGAGATACGTTCTGAAATAATGCCACTCAGTTAATCATATGTGGAATTTTTTTTTTTATACCTTTCTTTGTTCAATCAGGTGTGTTATTGATAAAATGTATTAGTAAGACTCTTAGACATTGGGGATTGGGTCTATTTATAAGTTCATTATAAGGGGGGAGAAAAAAATAAGACATAGGGACCCGGGGGATAGGGGCTGTAAATTATGTTCTTTAGAAATGGAACAAAGAAAAATATTGAATTGTCACCCTGTGAATGTGTTTAATTTTAGAATTTATTTTAGTTACATTGTTCAAGGACATGTTAAAATCTGTTTGTGTGTTGCAAGTTGTAAGTCTTGGGTTAATGTTAGTTTCATTGGAAGACTTGTGTCTCTTTATATTTGCCTAGATATCGTCCATTTTAATTCCGCAAACTAAAGACCAATGGTTCTCAAGTTAGTGACCACGTCCTTTATGGTGGCCAGGACTACATCCTTTATGGTGGCCAGGACCACGTCCTTTATGGTGGCCAGGACCACGTCCTTTATGGTGGCCAGGACCACGTCCTTTATGGTGGCCAGGACCACATCCTTTATGGTGGCCAGGACCACGTCCTTTATGGTGGCCAGGACCACATCCTTTATGGTGGCCAGGACCACATCCTTTATGGTGGCCAGGACCACATCCTTTATGGTGGCCAGGACCACGTCCTTTATGGTGGCCATGACCACGTCCTTTATGGTGGCCAGGACCACGTCCTTTATGGTGGACAGGACCACATCCTTTATGGTGGACAGGGCCACGTCCTTTATGGTGGCCAGGACCACGTCCTTTAATGTGGCCAGGACCACGTCCTTTAATGTGGCCAGGACCACGTCCTTTATGGTGGCCAGGACCACGTCCTTTATGGTGGCCAGGACCACATCCTTTATGGTGGCCAGGACCACGTCCTTTAGTGGTGGCCAGGACCACGTCCTTTATGGTGGCCAGGACCACGTCCTTTATGGTGGCCAGGACCACGTCCTTTATGGTGGCCAGGACCACATCCTTTATGGTGGCCAGGACCACATCCTTTATGGTGGCCAGGACCACGTCCTTTATGGTGGCCAGGACCACATCCTTTATGGTGGCCAGGACCACATCCTTTATGGTGGCCAGGACCACGTCCTTTATGGTGGCCATGACCACGTCTTTTATGGTGGCCAGGACCACGTCCTTTATGGTGGACAGGACCACATCCTTTATGGTGGACAGGACCACGTCCTTTATGGTGGCCAGGACCACGTCCTTTAATGTGGCCAGGACCACGTCCTTTAATGTGGCCAGGACCACGTCCTTTATGGTGGCCAGGACCACATCCTTTATGGTGGCCAGGACCACATCCTTTATGGTGGCCAGGACCACGTCCTTTATGGAGGTTGGTGGTGGCCAAGACCACATCCTTTATGAGAGGTTGGTGGTGGCCATTTGACTGTTGGGGGGGGGATCATTCAGTAGATAATTGATTTTTTAAAATATTTAAACTTATGTGTACATTACATGGGAGGGGAGAATATTTTTTTAAAGGATTTAAGAGAGGCATGGTTCAGAAATATTGGAGTACACCTCCATAGAATGTGAGAAGTTCATTCATGAGAATTTTGATTTTATTGATTTCCTTAATTTATCAACGGTTAAAAATAGTATTCACACAAAATATAACTGTTGCAGAGATAACTTATTTACTTTGTCACTACTTTCAAAGGCTTTTTTTGTTCTTTTCTCAAAAAACTACGGTCACACAAGATGTTAACATTTACTTAAATACTTTAGTATCTCTTCCGTTAGAGTTATCAAAGTTTCACGAGATGTTGACATGTTTTCAGTCAAAATGTTAACATTTACTTAAATCCCTTAGTATTTTATCCCTTCTGCTTACAACAATCAAAATTTAACAAGATGTTAACATTTATTCAGTCAAGATGTTAACATTTACTTAAATACCTAAGTAATTTACCTCTTCCGCTCGCAACGATCACAGTTTCACAACATGTTAACATTTAATCAGACAAGATGTTAACATTTAACAAGACCTTAATAATTGTTACCCCTTGCAACAAATGCAGTAGTAACATTTTGTGAACAAACATTGAGACGCTGAATTGTGTTTGAGCAGTAGGAAGGTGTGTGTGTAAGCAGTGCTATCTGTACTGGCTCATCTATGTACTGAAAGTATTCTACTCTTAAGACCAGTGGTGTGTGTGTGTGTGTGTGTGTGTGTGTGTAGAGATGCTAACTTCACTTAAGCCTTGTGCTTGGCCCAGACATCCGGAAACAAAGTAATTTGAAGAGAGTGAAGTTACTGTTTTTAAAACAAAACTGTCTACATAGTCACTGCATGTCTAGATGTGTGTTCGTGAGTCTATGTGTTGTGTGTCCAAGGAGTGCCTATGTCTATGCACCACTGTGTGTCTGTCTATGATCAGGCTGTATATGTCAAGACATGCAGGTTATGTCCCCACTTGGTCCCTACAACAGAGAGGCAACTTAAAGTATGGCTGATAAAAGGGAATGTTTTAGCATAGATTATCCAAAGAGGACATTTCTTTTTAGTAGGAAAGTTATTTGAATTGACAGATTGTCTGGATTTGAATGTCATTGATTGTTTGAATGTGAATGTCACAGATTGTCTGAGGGTGACTATCAAAAAGTGTATAAGTGTGCTTGTCACAGACTAAGGGCACCTGCCTCATATAGTCTCAGTGTGCATGTCACATACTACGGGCATCTGCCTCATAAAGTCTCAGTGTGCATGTCACAGACTAAGGGCATCTGCCTCATATAGTCTCAGTGTGCATGTCACATACTACGGGCATCTGCCTCATAAAGTCTCAGTGTGCATGTCACAGACTAAGGGCATCTGCCTCATATAGTCTCAGTGTGCATGTCACAGACTAAGGGCACCTGCCTCATATAGTCTCAGTGTGCATGTCACAGACTAAGGGCACCTGCCTCATATAGTCTCAGTGTGCATGTCACAGACTAAGGGCACCTGCCTCATATAGTCTCAGTGTGCATGTCACAGACTAAGGGCATCTGCCTCATATAGTCTCAGTGTGCATGTCACAGACTAAGGGCATCTGCCTCATATAGTCTCAGTGTGCATGTCACAGACTAAGGGCATCTGCCTCATATAGTCTCAGTGTGCATGTCACAGACTATGGGCATCTGCCTCATATAGTCTCAGTGTGCATGTCACAGACTAATGGCACCTGCCTCATATAGTCTCGGTGTGCATGTCACAGACTAAGGGCACCTGCTTCATATAGTCTCAGTGTGCATGATATAGATTTAGTGTTATTGTCAGAGTCTGTCTAAGGGCGCCTGTGACATATTTTCTAAATATGTACAGTATGTCACAGATTGTCTGAGTTCGACTGTAACAGATTGTCTGAATGTAAAAGTAACAGATTGTACAAGTGAGCATGTCACAGATTGTTTGGTGGCGCTTGTCACAGATTGTATTAATTTGACTGTCACGAATTTTCTGAGAGTGCATTTAACAGATTGTACGAAATCGTCTGTCAAAGTGTGCACCAGTGCGCCTGTGACCGATTTTATACGACGATTTGTGTAGATTGAGTGTGCCAGTCACAAATTGTCTGTGTGCGCCAGTCACAAATTGTCTGAGTGTGTCTGTCACAAATTGTCTGAGTGTGTCTGTCACAGATTGTTTGAGTGTGCCTGTCACAAATTGTCTGAGTATGCCAGTCAGAGTGTCTATGAGCACCTGGTACATTTTAAACATTCTTTCTCATTGAATCTTTACGCATTTTTTGCAAGAATACATGCTCTTTGTACATTTCACAATAAAAGTACTTTACACATTTCACGATGAATGTACTTTATACATTTCACAATACAAGTACTTTACACATTTCACAATACATGTACTTTATACATTTTACAACACATGTACTTTATACATTTCACAATACATGTACTTTATACATTTTACAATACATGTACTTTATACATTTCACAATACATGTACTTTACACATTTCACAATACATGTACTTTAAACATTTTACAATACATGTACTTTTCATCATTTCAACTTTGTGCGTACTGAGAATATGTAACAGCAATCTGTCACAAAAGAAAATCAATAACAGAAAAATTATTGTTTGGAAAATTACAATAACTAACTGACCTCAGCATTAAATGTATCTCATCAACCATTGTACAATTTAAAACAACAACAACATAGGTATAGAACCGATATAATTATCAATATTTGTTTACAAACAATAACTGATATCCTGTAATGATATCTATTTGTATATAAACTAAAGTATAGAACTTAAATGCTAATATAAGTTCGACTTAAACACTTAAATATAGCGTTGAAATGATTATACATGTTTGTACTCACACGAAGATACCAAATTTTATGTCTGACTCAGTCCTTTTCTATTGGCCAGATTTCTCTAAAACTTGTTACTATTTGTAGCCAGATGAGTGACATGAACATTTTTTTAAAGTCGTAAATGACAATTACATTAGAGCGAACTGATACAATCCGTGCTATGTACGGTATATATCAATACCAGTCAACAACATTCAATCAATACCTGACCATTGCATGTCATATAAACAACAGCATAAAGCATAAACACACACACACATACACAGACATTGATGACGAGTGTCCACATTAAAACTGACGTGCACACGACATCAGGCCACAAACATCTTGTTGGTACGTGAGCAATATGTCAGGGCCCCCCCCCTTGCACCCCGACCCACAACCTCCACCCCCGTCGTAAAATAAATACATCATGATGGCACCATTGCACGAGCTTCAGCTGTTGGTCTGTGACAGTGGCAGGCAGTATGGCAGGCAGTATGACAGTGGCAGGCAATATGACAGTGGCAGGCAGTATGACAGTTGCAGCAGGCAGTATGACAGTGGCAGGCAGTATGACACGGTAACGTGGCAACTCAATCATGTAGTGACATCTACATCCACTGGAACCAAACGATTGTCCTCCACATTATTAGCTTTGATGATTGGGTGCGGCGGGGTAGGGAAAGGGACGGAGGTTGGAGGGGAGGGGCTGAGGGCGTGGGGAGTGGCCGATTGTTTGATTGGGCCCAACAGCACGCACTCGGTCGTCAGCGCTCGTCGCTCCTCTCACCTTCCCCCCTCCCCCGCCTTCCTTACTCCCCCCTCCTGTCCCCATACACACACAGACATACACTCAGGGGACGAGGTAATGTAGTGTGTCGAGTTTTTGTTCCTTCTCCCAGCGACCATTTTGTTTGTCTTAAAGGAAGTTATTGCGGATACCTGCAGTTTGAACCTGATTGTACCCTCACGTGTTCTCTGTGTACACACTACACACACACACATGCGTACACACACCAGGCAGCCTGCTTCATTCATACAGGTTGTTTACTACGTAGGTCGAAACAAAAAAATTAACTCGGTAGTAAAATATCAGTTGACACCGCCTTGTTAAGTTTATTTCTGAGAAAAGGAAAAAACCAAACAACGTAACAGTGCCATTCGTTGCCATTATTTTATGGTACAAAAGAGTTGTTTATCTGTTATTTAAAAAAAAAATAATAAAAGGTTTATTTTCTAAAATATCGGACTACAGCTGTGAATAAAAAAAATAGATATCGGTATATTTCAAGTTATTTACAGCGATTGTATTTCTATAAATAAATAAATAACACAAAGGTAAGTTTTTACTTGTTTGTCCACCTGTGTTGGTGAAGATTTATCGTTGAAACCGTTCAGCCATCAACAACATACATGTATAAACATCCTGAAGCGGACATAATATATGTATGAGTGTGTAGCAACATCCGCAGTCACATCTTAGTCTATTGTGCCTCATGTACTATTATAATTGTTCTTATTTTTTTTTAAATTTAAATAAATCCCCTTATAACTTCATGTCCAAACTGAATCTATTTCTAAATCCCTATACAACTTCATGCCCAAATAAATTGTGTTTCCGTAGTGAAAAAACCTGATATTGGAATGGGGAATTATTTTGTTTTTATTTAATAAAGTTGTACAGTTTCTCTTTAACCCCCCCCCCCTCCCATCCCCGTGTTTTGGCCCACATAGATAACGACTTTCACACTCTTCTCCTCCTTCTCTCTCTCCCTACACAACCTCTTCCCCCACCAGTCCCTCTTCAACTCTCCTCTTTCCCTCCACTACAAACACACTGTCCTGGGATTAGCGCGGTAGATATGAATTACCTCTCAAGTCTGTGAGTGTGATAAGTTGGCAGCTCCTTCATGTTGTCGGACTCGCAATGTTTTGGTGTACACTGCATTCCACGGAACAGCAAGTTGAATTAAAAGTTGTACACATTTAGAACGTGTTGTTTATGTTTACATTTTACTTCTCCTTATATATAAATATATATATTTCAATCGCGATCATTTGAAAAAAAAAAATTTCTGTGCAGACGATAAGAAACCTTTCTTTTGCTTCTTTTCATTAATTGTATTATTGATACATGCAAATTAAAGTTACACTTGTTGAACTCTTGTGTTAGGATTTCGCGGAATATCCCATCACCACGAGAACTGGTTAAAATTAGAAGGATAATTTGTAAACTGCTGGTTAGTTTGGTCGAACAGCGAAAAAAATTTAAAAGGATACATCATAATCTGTGCTGTTGGTCAGTTTGGTCGAAAAAGACCCAGCTCATTTGTGTCCAGTTTAACAGTTGAACTTAGAGGAGTCCATTGTCTAAGGCGCCAGCCCTAAGACTCGAACCTCTGCCTTTCATCATTTCTGATGCTCGCTGACAGCCACGGCCGTACTTTCCGGATAGTTGCCCGTCCAGCTACCGGCGTCAAACGTCTGGGCGTCTCACCCACTGGCCTGTCCGTCATTCTGTCACCCGTCAAGCGCGACATAGAGGTTGACCCAAGCACCACTGTCCAGGTAAGATATTATGTTGATGGAATTGAATGACCTGGTTTGTTGTCAGTGGTGTGAATGTGGCAAAGAAATCATTATGTATTTGGTGTACACTTATCTATACACATCATCACTGTACACCACACTCCACATATCATCACTGTACACCACACTCCACATATCAGCACTGTACACCACACTCCACATATCAGCAATGTACACGACACTCCACATATCATCACTGTACACCACACTCCACATCACTGTACACCACACTCCACATATCATCACTGTACACCACACTCCACATCACTGTACACCACACTCCACATATCATCACTGTACACCACACTCCACATATCATCACTGTACACCACACTCCACATCACTGTACACCACACTCCACATCACTGTACACCACACTCCACATATCATCACTGTACACCACACTCCACATATCATCACTGTACACCACACTCCACATATCATCACTGTACACCACACTCCACATATCATCACTGTACACCACATTCCAATCACAGTACACCACACTCCACATATCATCACTGTACACCACACTCCACATATCATCACTGTACACCACACTCCACATCACTGTACACCACACTCCACATCACTGTACACCACACTCCACATCACTGTACACCACACTCCACATCACTGTACACCACACTCCACATCACTGTACACCACACTCCACATCACTGTACACCACACTCCACATCACTGTACACCACACTCCACATCACTGTACACCACACTCCACATCACTGTACACCAGACTCCACATCACTGTACACCACACTCCACATCACTGTACACCACACTCCACATCACTGTACACCACACTCCACATCACTGTACACCACACTCCACATCACTGTACACCACACTCCACATATCATCACTGTACACCACACTCCACATCACTGTACACCACACTCCACATCACTGTACACCACACTCCACATCACTGTTCACCACACTCCACATAACTGTTCACCACACTCCACATCACAGCTCACCACACTCCACATGTCATCACTGTACACCACACTCCACATATCATCACTGTTCACTACACTGTAAACCTCTCTCTACACACACAGAGCATGACCATCATTGATATTTTTATATGTTTAAGATTTATTGAGAGAATAGCCAATACTGCTACACATTTTGTTAACAAACTCTAGTTGAGAGAATATACTGCTACACATTTTATCAACAAACTCTAGTTGTGAGATTATACTGCTACACATTTTGTTAACAAACTCTAGTTGAGAGAATAGCCAATACTGCTACAAATTTTGTTAACAAACTCTATCCTAGCAAAGAATGATGGGAGTAAATACAGACTTTGTTAACACATCTTATCCATGTTTAATTATTTTGTTTGTTTGTACAATTTTTAGAAACTTTGTACTTAAACAAGATCTTATTGACCTTGTATATAACATTGATGCCTTCTCTCTTTAAATTGTGTTTGAAATTGCCATTTACTAAATGGTACCAATAAACACTATAAATGAAGAAATTAGACATTTTATGTACACATATTTAACATGTTTACAAGGCTTAAACAACGATAAGTGCAAACACAGATACACACGTGTGATAATATATACATTGTCCCATGTACACAATGCAGCTTCATTTGTCCCATGTACACAATGCAGCTTCATTTGTTTCATGTACAACCTTGATCATTACACAACATTATAATAATGTACACATAACCAAGTGTGTGCTTTGTGTGAACTTAATTAGGTACTAATACGAACCTACATCCCAGTGTTCATATGAACATTTCACATATATAAACCTGAATCATATTGTGCACATACACACCAACACACCAGCCTCCATACAAAATATAACTCAATTAGGAGTGCACATAATCTCCCTACAATAACACCACTTGCAGTGACGTTTGTTTCATTTATAAGACCCACTTTGTTTCATTTATAAGACCCACTTTGTTTCATTTATAAGACCCACTTTGTTTCATTTATAAGACCCACTTTGTTTCATCTTTGTAGTTTATCTTTTTTTTATCTTCTGTGCATTAACTTCGTTGTTTATTAGTGCGGATGATTGATCAATAGTCATATGTTCTTTACCATGAACAGTTAACTAAATAAATGTAAAAATTATTTTGTATTGGCAATCTAGTTATGGTCTGTGAGCAGTGGCGTAGCGAGCTTTACTCGCGCCCGGGGCACAATACCTTTTTAGCACCCCCCCCCATTCAAAAACCATATAATATTATATGTAAAATATACCATTTGGCGCCCCTGTGTGAGTGATGCCCGGGGTATGATGCCCCCCATGTCCCCTCACTACGCCACTGCCTGTGAGCTTTTATATACGACCCATATGTCCGGCCAAGCTCAGCTAGCCAAAAACACTGACAGAATTATTGACTATTTTGTAATGGAGGGAAAACAAATTGAATCATAACATTAAATTGTTCAGTGTTCAAAGCCTTGGAATTTAACAATTTAAATTTTCAGAACAAAAAAAGTTTTTGCCCAGGCTATAACATTATTGTGTCCCTAAAGTGTATCCCCATAAATCTGATTTTTACAATCCAAGATAGGTTATGTTGACACATATGTGTGTGTATGAGTGTGTTTACACGTGTGTGTGTGTGCATGTATGTAAGTATGGTGTCAAGTCATGATTACTCAAAGCATGTGTCAAGTTAAAATATATGGATCAGGTTTATTGACCAATGGGATTTCTCCATTGACAGAATATGGTCAGATTTTTAGACTGCGATAGATATCAATCTTCTGTCCGGAGTAACTATCACTCATCTGGACATTTTAGTTGAATGTGTTTCAACGTCATCAATAGAAAACACATCAAATAACTTGACTCATAGACTGGTGAATACAGATAAATTAAGTTGTAGATATTCATAAACTTTTCAGATTAAACCTTGCTTTTAGTTCACTGGTTTTACTGATGACACAACAACCGTCATACAATTAGAGAAATTTAGTAATTAGCAATATATCAAAACAGTTACATTTTGAGATTACAATAATGAAAGTAAGTGTATCTACTCCAATTATGAATTACTCCGTTAAATATGTTACGACCAGAACTGTCCTTACATTTTTTGTTAAATATGTTACGACCAGAACTGTCCTTACATTTTTTGTTAAATATGTTACGACCAGAACTGTCCTTACATTTTTTGTTAAATATGTTACGACCTGAACTGTCCTTACATGTTACGACCAGAACTGTCCTTAATATGTTACGACCAGAACTGTCCTTAATATGCTACGACCAGAACTGTCCTTAATATGCTACGACCAGAACTGTCCTTAATATGTTACGACCAGAACTGTCCTTAATATGTTACGACCAGAACTGTCCTTAATATGCTACGACCAGAACTGTCCTTAATATGTTACGACCAGAACTGTCCTTAATATGTTACGACCAGAACTGTCCTTAATATGTTACGACCAGAACTGTCCTTAATATGATACGACCAGAACTGTCCTTAATATGTTACGACCAGAACTGTCCTTAATATGTTACGACCAGAACTGTCCTTAATATGATACGACCAGAACTGTCCTTAATATGTTACGACCAGAACTGTCCTTAATATGTTACGACCAGAACTGTCCTTAATATGTTACGACCAGAACTGTCCTTAATATGTTACGACCAGAACTGTCCTTAATATGTACGACCAGAACTGTCCTTAATATGCTACGACCAGAACTGTCCTTAATATGCTACGACCAGAACTGTCCTTAATATGTTACGACCAGAACTGTCCTTAATATGTTACGACCAGAACTGTCCTTAATATGATACGACCAGAACTGTCCTTAATATGTTACGACCAGAACTGTCCTTAATATGTTACGACCAGAACTGTCCTTAATATGTTACGACCAGAACTGTCCTTAATATGTTACGACCAGAACTGTCCTTAATATGTACGACCAGAACTGTCCTTAATATGCTACGACCAGAACTGTCCTTAATATGATACGACCAGAACTGTCCTTAATATGTTACGACCAGAACTGTCCTTAATATGTTACGACCAGAACTGTCCTTAATATGTTACGACCAGAACTGTCCTTAATATGATACGACCAGAACTGTCCTTAATATGTTGCGACAAGAACTGTCGCTTAATATGATACGACCAGAACTGTCCTTAATATGTTACGACCAGAACTGTCCTTAATATGTTACGACCAGAACTGTCCTTAATATGATACGACCAGAACTGTCATTAATATGTACGACCAGAACTGTCCTTAATATGTTACGACCAGAACTGTCCTTAATATGTTTACGACCAGAACTGTCCTTAATATGTACGACCAGAACTGTCCTTAATATGCTACGACCAGAACTGTCCTTAATATGCTACGACCAGAACTGTCCTTAATATGTTACGACCAGAACTGTCCTTAATATGTTACGACCAGAACTGTCCTTAATATGCTACATTGTCTTAATAATAATTACGACCAGAACTGTCCTTAATATGATACGACCAGAACTGTCCTTAATATGTTACGACCAGAACTGTCCTTAATATGTTACGACCAGAACTGTCCTTAATATGTTACGACCAGAACTGTCCTTAATATGTACGACCAGAACTGTCCTTAATATGATACGACCAGAACTGTCCTTAATATGTTACGACCAGAACTGTCCTTAATATGTACGACCAGAACTGTCCTTAATATGCTACGACCAGAACTGTCCTTAATATGCTACGACCAGAACTGTCCTTAATATGTTACGACCAGAACTGTCCTTAATATGTTACGACCAGAACTGTCCTTAATATGTTACGACCAGAACTGTCCTTAATATGATACGACCAGAACTGTCCTTAATATGTTACGACCAGAACTGTCCTTAATATGTTACGACCAGAACTGTCCTTAATATGTTACGACCAGAACTGTCCTTAATATGTTACGACCAGAACTGTCCTTAATATGTTACGACCAGAACTGTCCTTAATATGTTACGACCAGAACTGTCCTTAATATGATACGACCAGAACTGTCCTTAATATGTTACGACCAGAACTGTCCTTAATATGTTACGACCAGAACTGTCCTTAATATGTTACGACCAGAACTGTCCTTAATATGTTACGACCAGAACTGTCCTTAATATGCTACGACCAGAACTGTCCTTAATATGCTACGACCAGAACTGTCCTTAATATGTTACGACCAGAACTGTCCTTAATATGTTACGACCAGAACTGTCCTTAATATGTTACGACCAGAACTGTCCTTAATATGTTACGACCAGAACTGTCCTTAATATGTTACGACCAGAACTGTCCTTACATTTTTTGCGGGGGTTGGAGGGGGGGTGTCCAAAGACAAGGTGTATTTGGCATATTGGGGGCACTATGAAAAGGTATATTTGGCATATTGGGGGCACTATGAAAAGGTACATTTGGCATATTGGGGGCACTATGAAAAGGTACATTTGGCATATTGGGGGCACTATGAAAATGTATATTTGGCATATTGGGGGCACTATGAAAAGGTATATTTGGCATATTGGGGGCACTATGAAAAGGTATATTTGGCATATTGGGGGCACTATGAAAAGGTATATTTGGCATATTGGGGGAACTATGAAAAGGTATATTTGGCATATTGGGGGCAGTATGAAAAGGTATATTTGGCATATTGGGGGCACTATGAAAAGGTATATTTGGAATATTGGGGGCACTATGAAAAGGTATATTTGGCATATTGGGGGCACTATGAAAAGGTATATTTGGAATATTGGGGGCACTATGAAAAGGTATATTTGGCATATTGGGGGCAGTATGAAAATGCATGTCTGGCATGTTGGGAGCAATAGGAAAATATATTTTTGGCATATTGGGGGCAGTATGAAAATGCATGTCTGGCATGTTGGGAGCAATAGGAAAATATATTTTTGGCATATTGGGGGCAGTATCAAAATGCATGTCTGGCATGTTGGGAGCAATAGGAAAATATATTTTTGGCATATTGGGGGCAGTATGAAAATGCATATCTGGCATGTTGGGAGCAATAGGAAAATATATTTTTGGCATATTGGGGGCACTATGAAAAGGTATATTTGGAATATTGGGGGCACTATGAAAAGGTATATTTGGCATATTGGGGGCACTATGAAAAGGTATATTTGGAATATTGGGGGCACTATGAATAGGTATATTTTGGCATATTGGGGGCAGTATGAAAATGCATGTCTGGCATGTTGGGAGCAATAGGAAAATATATTTTTGGCATATTGGGGGCAGTATGAAAATGCATGTCTGGCATGTTGGGAGCAATAGGAAAATATATTTTTGGCATATTGGGGGCAGTATGAAAATGCATGTCTGGCATGTTGGGAGCAATAGGAAAATATATTTTTGGCATATTGGGGGCAGTATGAAAATGCATGTCTGGCATGTTGGGAGCAATAGGAAAATATATTTTTGGCATATTGGGGGCAGTGTGAAAATGCATATCTGGCATGTTGGGAGCAATAGGAAAATATATTTTTGGCATATTGGGGGCAGTATGAAAATATCATAAACATTTAACAGCCAGCTATATCAGTTTCTTGATTTATCAAGAATAGTGAATGTCTAATAATGAAACACCAAAACAAAATAATGGAAACAATCATTGTTGAGAAGTTTTAAGTCTGTTATTTTCTAACCTAAATAGAACAAAGTAGAAATGTATGTAGGCCTACATGTAGAGTTAATAAACACCCGGATGTTTGAATAGCTTTTTTTCCTAGGCACCGAACTTAACCCATTCCTAGTCATCGAACTTAACCCATTCCTAGTCACCGAACTTAACCCATTCCTAGTCACCGAACTTAACCCATTCCTAGTCACCGAACTTAACCCATTCCTAGTCATCGAACTTAACTCATTCCTAGCCACAGAACTTAACCCATTCCTAGTCACCGAACTTAACTCATTCCTGATAATCAATTGAATTTTAAATTGTTCGGAAAACATTTTCAGACTATAAATCTATTTTAATGGATTGTTTCCTTCTTGGATATCTACATAAAAACGTAATTTTTTTTGTTTTACTTAAAATGATTAAATTTTAAGGCAATTGAAGAAAATTGAATGGTCAATCTCAAAATGCTTTGACATGGAGAATTTTTTTTTAATGTAGCACAAAGGCGTTATGCTTAGCTAAGGAAAAGTATTCACAAAAAACACATAAATATCGCTTTGAATCTTCCAATTTTTGAAGATTTTTATTTCTTCAGTTTTTCATTTGATTACAAAATATAAGCATTTGAATTTTTGGAGGATACACATACACTGTATACATAATTTATACATATATTTTTTTTATTTATAAATTTTTCGGTCAATTATCGGAATAAAACTTCTTAGATTGTCTGTTAAGAAAGTAATAATGTAATCGAGTATCGTAAAATAAATGTAACATGAGATTACTCTATAGTTTTTGACAAGGAAATAAATGTATCGAGGTAATCTATTATTGCAGTCTGCGACCATGCTTTTGATTTCTGTGGGGTGTACTTGCGTGTCTGGTTGCTTAGCAACTGAACAATGTTAATGTTCAAACATTAGAGAAAGGTATTAACAGTAAATGCACATCAAGTGCCATAAGCCGACATGTCATTGGATGTCCGGAGACATCAATCTGTATTATTAGATTTGAGCTGTAAGAAGTATCAGTCTAGTACTTATATTGGCAAATATAACTCACTGACTGCTCGTGTCTGAGCGTGTGTCCTATTGGTTTGTTTTATATACATACCATTTGTCACATTATATACACATGCGATCTCTTTCTTCTTTCTTATTAATTGCTATGTTTTATTACTTATTGGTCCAAGTTTTTTGGGATCTTTTTGCCCCCCCCCCACCCTTTCTTTAATATTCTTGTACAATTTCGTTGGTCATCTCTTTTTCTTCATTTGACTAATCATTTCCCTCTATTTGGGAGAGTTATGTAGCAACATTTCAAATCTTCCACCGTGACCGATGCGTCAATAGCCAATGGGGGCACTACATCTCAACAGTCAGACATCAAGTGAAAGTATTATTTGTAATCAGTATTAATAATGAGTTTTTTTTTATTATTCAGAAAGTCATCGTTGAAGAGGATCATAATATCGAAATAGCCCATTTGACGCCCTTTGTTGACGCCATGAATAAACTCTATAGAACTTATAGCCCATTTGACGCCCTTTGTTGACGCCATGAATAAACTCTATAGAACGTATAGCCCTTTTTACGCCCTTTGTTGATGCCATGAATAAACTCTACAGAACGTATAGCCCATTTGACGCCCTTTGTTGATGCCATGAATAAACTCTATAGAAGTTATAGCCCATTTGACGCCCTTTGTTGACGCCATGAATAAACTCTATAGAACGTATAGCCCATTTGACGCCCTTTGTTGATGCCATGAATAAACTCTATAGAACTTGTTTTTATTGAGGTTTAATTTCAAGGCAGTTAATTCGTCATGAAATGGAAGAATCAACGTAAATAGCGCAAATTTTATCTCCGAAATATGAATTTTTATTCAACTTTGTTTAGACTTCAGAATAATGGATATAAAAATCCGGATATTAGTAGCAATGTACCGGGATTTATAAGACTTATAAGAGTGGATGATTGTAAAAAATACAATAGAAAAAAATGGGTGATATAAAATGTAAAAAAAAAAAACCCCAGAATTAATGACCTTAGAAAAAATAAACACAAAACAACCTTATGATAATAGGAAACAAAAAACGAAACAAATATGAAGACATTAGAACATAACTGACTGTACATGTCTAATGAACTCTTCTTAAAAACCTCACTCTTTTTTTCGGACGTTAAAATTTTTAATGACAAAAAAAAAACTAACATAAGTCAATCAGTTGCCTTGTATAGGTCATGGATTTGTATAGGTCATGGATTTGTCTTTGCAAAAAAAAAAAAAAATTCACTCGACCTTTTTTTTGTGTGTGTGCATTTGTTAAGTAGCTTCAGCATGAACACTGACACACACACCACACACTGACACACACACCACACACCCACACACACACACGGATCGGTGTTTGTCAGTGACAGTGACCGTGATGTCCAGTTTCAAGATGTTTCGTTCAACTCGTCCAGTGGGGGGGGGGGGAGAGGTGTAACGGTGGTACAAGGAAACTAACGGTCCTGAGTGTATGTCTGCCTGAGTGTGTGTCTGTATGTGTGTATGTCTGCCTGAGTGTGTGCCTGAGTGTATGTCTGCCTGAGTGTGTGTCTGTATGTGTGTATGTCTGCCTGAGTGTGTGCCTGAGTGTATGTCTGCCTGAGTGTGTGTCTGTATGTGTGTATGTCTGCCTGAGTGTGTGTCTGTATGTGTGTATGTCTGCCTGAGTGTGTGTCTGTATGTGTGTATGTCTGCCTGAGTGTGTGTCTGTATGTGTGTATGTCTGCCTGAGTGTGTGCCTGAGTGTATGTCTGCCTGAATGTATGTCTGCCTGAGTGTCTGTCTGCCTGAGTGTATGTCTGCCTGAGTGTGTGTCTGTATGTGTGTATGTCTGCCTGAGTGTGTGCCTGAGTGTATGTCTGCCTGAATGTATGTCTGCCTGAGTGTATGTCTGCCTGAGTGTATGTCTGCCTGAGTGTGTGTCTGTATGTGTGTATGTCTGCCTGAGTGTGTGCCTGTATGTGTGTATGTTGAGTGTATGTCTGCCTGAGTGTGTGTCTGTATGTGTGGTCAAAGTAAGTGAGCTGAGACTTGGAGGGGAGGGGGGGTAGAGGGACTGGATTGGGGGGGGGGGGTTAAAGATTTAGTACAACACAGGCTTAAGTTGTCTTTATATTTACTTAGTTGTCTGTGTGTGTAAAACACGCACACACGCCAGCTCCTTTTGCATTTTGGCACACACACATACACACTCACACACACACACATACACATACACACTCACACAGTTTAAAAGGTTTTTCTGTAAACCAGGAACTACAACTATAAGTGATACTTTCGTCATACTTCACTTACTTCATTCGTCCCTTACTTCATACTTCCCTTACTTCATTATACCCTTACTTCATACTTCACTTACTTCATACTTCACTGACTCCATACTTCACCTACTTTATTCATCACTTACTATTTGATTACCTTACTTCATACTTCACTTATTTCATACTTTACTTACTTCATACTTCACTTACTCCATACTTCACTTACTTCATACTTCACTTATCCATACTTCACTTACTTCATACTTCGCTTACTCCATACTTCACCTACTTTATTCATCACTTACTATTTGCTTACCTTACTTCATACTTCACTGGCCTTATGTTGTTACTGGCCTTATGTTGTTACTGACCTTATGTTGTTACTGGCCCTATGTTGTTACTGGCCTTATGTTGTTACTGGCCTTATGTTGCTACTGGCCTTATGTTGTTACTGACCTTATGTTGATACTGGCCCTATGTTGTTACTGGCCTAACGTTGTTACTGGCCTTATGTTGTTACTGACCTTATGTTGTTACTGGCCGTATGTTGTTACTGGCCTAACGTTGTTACTGGCCTTATGTTGTTACTGGCCTAACGTTGTTACTGGCCTTATGTTGTTACTGGCCTTATGTTGTTACTGGCCTTATGTTGTTACTGGCCTTATGTTGTTACTGGCCTAACGTTGTTACTGGCCTTATGTTGTTACTGGCCTAACGTTGTTACTGACCTTATGTTGTTACTGGCCTTATGTTGTTACTGGCCTAACGTTGTTACTAGCCTTATGTTGTTACTGGCCTAACGTTGTTACTGGCCTTATGTTGTTACCGATCTTACGTTGTTACTGGTCTTATTTTGTTACTGGCCTTATGTTGATTTAATATTATTATTATCACTCATTCTGTAATAATTTAAAAATCGCTCTTATCTCTAAATTTTCATACATGGTAGCAGAAGTTTCAGACTCCCTGTTTTTAAACACGTTTTCCCCTAATTCATTATGTTGATGAACTTTTTGTTGACTTACTCTTCCTAACGACTGCTGCCAGTCTGTCACATTGTGATGTGATAGTTTGTACATTGTGATGTGATAGTTTGTACACTGTGATGTGATAGTTTGCAAATTTTGATGATAAAAAAAATTCTTGATTTAACTCATGAAATATTTTATAATAACACAATGTGCTGCAGCATTGTTAACTTTTGTTTTTTCTAGTAAGCATCAGTACTTCATTTATAGCTTACACTTACAGAACTATTTTCAAGTAGTCGGGGACACTAGATAGAGACAGAGATGTTTGAGGGCCTCATTAGTCGGGGACACTAGATAGAGACAGAGATGTTTGCGGGCCTCATTAGTCGGGGACACTAGATAGAGACAGAGATGTTTGCGGGCCTCATTAGTCGGGGACACTAGATAGAGACTTACAGAGATGTCTGCGGGCCTCATTAGTCGGGGACACTAGATAGAGACTTACAGAGATGTTTGCGGGCCTCATTAGTCGGGGACACTAGATAGAGACTTACAGAGATGTTTGCGAGCCTCATTAGTCGGGGACACTAGATAGAGACTTACAGAGATGTTTGCGAGCCTCATAAGTCGGGGACATTAGATAGAGACTTACAGAGATGTTTGCGAGCCTCATTAGTCGGGGACATTAGATAGAGACTTACAGAGATGTTTGCGGGCCCTAGGCAGAATCCCCCTATGGGGGAGGGGCCATCTTAGCATCATTTGTAATAGAAATTATGGGCTACCTTTAGCATCACAGACCAAAGATGGTCGCCGAATTTTAAGATTACATTAGAACGTCTCTGAATATAAAATTGAACATATGTGTGAAAACAATGATTACATTATGTTACATGACGTCATTTTTATTGACTCCATTTTGTCTGAAGTTTGATATTCATTAATACAACATTTTTGTTTGTTTATTTTGTTGTTGCATTGATTGTGTTCTTTAGATTTCACTGTCTGATAGTGATTGTGAATTGAAGTGACAGTGCTCTTGAATATGCCATAGATTTTATCGCCAATATCTAGAACGTACTGATCTAGGTCTAATGAAGTTCAGCTACATCAACCATCCCTTGCATCAACCTATTTGAGTTTGTTCAAGTCCATTTTTGATGAATGGATTTTTCATATAATGACTAATTGCTTGTAATAATATTAATTTCTGATGGTTCATCTAATGGATGGAATATCTGGCTACAGGAATTCCGCCATGTTTGTTGATGTCATCTCATGAATCAAATCTCAATGGATGACTATCTAGGGTCAAATCATTTAGCGTGACTTAGAAAAAAACTGAACATTTATCTTGTTGCAAGCCTGAACCACGGAAGAACTGTACCACAGTAGAACTGTACCACAGTCAAACTTTATTAAGCATAGAAATGTACCATTCTAGAACTGCACCGCAGTAGAACTGTACCATTCTAAAACTGTACCGCAGTAGAACTGTACCATTTTAGAACTGCACCGCAATAGAAATGTACCATTCTAGAACTGCACCGCAGTAGAACTGTAACATTCTAGAACTGCACCGCAGTAGAACTGTACCAATCATGTACAGGGCGGAATAAAACATGCCATTTGTTTTACTTCCTATATGTTCAATATTTAACTCTAATTCAACGCAAGTCTGTGCGGAGATATTTGAACATTCTCACTAAATCGTGAATACTGTACGTGACCCCCCCTCCCCCACCATTTTAAAGAAGCTAGTTAAGTTTTAGCCACTTAACTTCAATAAAACTATAAAACACTAGTCACAACACTAGTCACAATGCTAAGTGATGTGCTAAGTGTACACAGTAAGCAATAAAGTTGATTCTACGCCCTGTGTTAAACAAGAAGATCACATGCACACTGTACTTGAAACGTTTCAAGAAATGGCCGCCAGCGGTGTGAAGTTCAAATATTTTGCGGCAAAAAAAAAGGGGGGGGGAGAGAGAGAGAGAGAGGGGGGGGGTTGGTATTTACAATTGTCATCAACTGTGTTTTTTTGTCAACAGCGGTTTTATTTTAAAATTCTTAAAGAGACAGCCGTTTTATTTTTTTTTTTAGTTTTAACCCTACCACTGGTTGTGTGGGTTGGGGTTGGGGGGGGGGGCTGACGAAGATCTAGCTATTAGAGTAAACAGAGAAAGTTTTCAAAAAGCTGTAAAGTAATAAATTGTCGGTTCTAGCGTGTCGCCGAAGAGATGGAGCTGAACACACAAGAAAAGTCATTTAGTATGAAGTGTCACAAGTTTAAATTACACATGGCCGAAATAATTTCACATGACATTTGAGAATTTCTCCCAAGTAAATGAAATATTCACACGATTTAGATACATGTTCAACTCGTCGTATTTGAGATACTGTATAATTAGTATTCAATTACTATTTACAATGAAGCGATTTCAATTCGAATCCCCATTTTCATTGTAATATATAAAAAAAATCTGTGTTTTCAGAAATAGATAAATTTAAAGTACTAAATGAGTCGTTTTAGAAAATGTAAAAAAAAAAAGTCAGCTTCTGAATCCTTTTAATTGTCCTTCTACTAAAAATTTCTTTACTTTTGAAAGTTTACCTTTATAGACTTTAAAAAAAAACATATCGGGGTCATATGAAGCAATGTTTCTGTATGAAGCAATGTTTCTGTATGAAGCAATGTTTCTGTATGAAGCAATGTTTCTGTATGAAGCAATGTTTCTGTATGAAGCAATGTTTCTGTATTCGCTAAATACTTTTGTTATTGGGTAGCAAGCACAACACCCAGCTACATTGTTACTTTCACGTACCATTCTTCTTTATTTTAAACCTGGGACGGACATAGTGACAGCGATCGGACGACACCACGAAAAACCCAGAACAGCCGGAAACGTTCCGATAGACAGTCGAGCGCTGGCTCTATCATACCATTAGTACTGCATGTATCAACAGAACAGTCGCTGGCTCTATCAAACCATCATTACTGCATGTATCAACAGAACAGTCGCTGGCTCTGTCAAATCATAATTACTGCATGTATCAACAGGAAAGGCGCTAAACTATGCAGGCACAATGTCAGTGTATGCGGGTACTACAGCTAACACAAACAACTTCATCAAAGGCATTCAAAGGCCAGTGATTTGATTGTTAGGGAAAGCAACAATGATAATTCGAAAGGGAGCTGTCCAAGTTTTAAAACCAACCGTTTACTACCTTAATTTACTTAGTTCTATAACGTTTATTTTACACGAAAAGGTGGGGGGACACATAATAATTTTAGATATGCTTAGGTGGGGCGTACTATGTCGGGATACACTGCATGTAATGGTTGCATCAAACCATTCATCCAATCCACCATCATCTCAGTAGTTCCAACCAACCATCGTCTCAGTAGTTCCAACCAACCATCGTCTCAGTAGCTCCAACCAACCATCGTCTCAGTAGTTCCAACCAACCATCGTCTCAGTAGTTCCAACCAACCATCGTCTCCTTAGTGTTACTAGCGTTAGGGGTACACGGGACACGGACATATGAAAATGAAGCTCCATTTCCGGGCCAAAAAAAACCAAATACCAAAAGTGGTGTAAAATGACGCCACTGGCTGGAGTAAAAAGTGACCGACGGCTCCCATAAGCGAGCCACTGGCTGGAGTAAAAAGTGACCGACGGCTCCCATAAGGTGACACCACTGGCTGGAGTAAAAAGTGACCGACCGCTCCCATAAGGTGACACCACTGGCTGGAGTAAAAAGTGACCGACGGCTCCCATAAGGTGACACTACTGGCTGGAGTAAAAAGTGACCGACGGCTCCCATAAGGTGACGCCACTGGCTGGAGTAAAATGTGACCGACCGCTCACATAAGGTGACACCACTGCACCCTTCGCATCCACTCCCAGGTATCTATCTATCTATCTATCTATCTATCTATCTATCTATCTATCTATCTATCTATCTATCTATCTATCTATCTATCTATCTATCTATCTATCTATCGATCAATCTATCTAACTATCTATCTATCTATCTATCTATCTATCTATCTATCTATCTATCTATCTATCTATCTATCTATCTATCTATCTATCTATCTATCTATCTATCTACCTATCTACCTATCTATCTATCCATCTAACTATCCATCTATCTATGTATTTATGTGCCCGACTGCCTGCCTATATGTCTAGATGAATGCATGCATTTATATATGAGTATAAGTTTATCTGTTCATCTGCCACAACAATCTGCTTGAATACATGCCTGTCGGTTCATCTGCCACAACTATCTGCCTGAACACATGCCTGTCGGTTCATCTGCCACAACTATCTGCCTGAACACATGCCTGTCGGTTCATCTGCCACAACTATCTGCCTGAACACATGCCTGTCGGTTCATCTGACACAACTATCTACCTGAACACATGCCTGTCTGTTCATCTGCCACAACTATCTGCCTGAACACATGCCTGTCGGTTCATCTGCCACAACTATCTTCCTGAACACATGCCTGTTGGTTCATCTGCCACAACTATCCACCTGAACACATGCCTGTCGGTTCATCTGCCACAACTATCTGCCAGAATACATGCCTGTCGGTTCATCTGACACAACTATATGCCTGTCGGTTCACCTGCCACAACTATCTGTTTGAACACATGCCTGTCAGTTCATCTGACACAACTATCTGCCTGAACACATGCCTGTCGGTTCATCTGCCGCAACTATCTGCCTGAACACATCTTACTGTACGACTCACCCAGTGACTCCAACAGAGTGAACATATTATGACCTCCCGAACATATTATGACCTCCCGAAACGTGTCTGTTCATGATGCACACAATGTCAGCACATGAGACACACTATCAGATTCCGTCCCTGTGTCAAGAGTTCAATAAAACATTAATCTCACATTGTTAGACAACCAGATAAGTCAGTTGTGATTGAAATTTATAGATTAACTGGAATCTTTCTCCCCCCCCCCCACCATTTCTCAAAGAATCAGACGGTATAACATCCACACATTATATTAGTCCTAACTGTGTCACGTGGAAAGGCTTACACACCCAAGTTAACATTAATACGATTCCCAAGTGACTTATCAACATTTTTTTTTGTTAACGGTCGCTGTATATTTTGTGTCTGGCTAAAAAAAAATATCCTCAAAAATAGAATATCATTGTGTCGCCCTGTGTGAGTAATGGCGCCCTGTGTGAGTAATGGCGCCCTGTGTGAGTTATGGCGCCCTGTGTGAGTTATGGCGCCCTGTGTGAGTTATGGCGCCCTGTGTGAGTTATGGCGCCCTGTGTGAGTTATAGCGCCCTGTGTGAGTTATGGCGCCCTGTGTGAGTTATGGCGCCCTGTGTGAGTTATGGCGCCCTGTGTGAGTTATGGCGCCCTGTGTGAGTTATGGCGCCCTGTGTGAGTTACATTGTATGGCGCCCTCCTCCCAATCTGAAAAGTGCAAAAGAAACAAAAATTAAAAAAAAAATTAAAAAATTAACGCTGCTCTTTATGCCCCCCCCCTTTTCCTAATTCAAGCCCTGCGTGCGGGGCCGCACAACCCGAAGTGCCTTTCCGAAGCCTCTGGTCTTGGCGTATGAGGTCCCTGTAAGGATGGGATGGAATTCTTAGATCCTATACACCAACAATGTATATGGTGCCCTTCTTTCATCGCCAACCATAGCCATTAGTGCAATGGCCATGTAGGCACGACGGGAGATATAGCGGGGACTTAAGCCATGACCTGAAATATCCATTGGTCCTCACCGGAGTTTGAACAAAGGACGTTCGTGTCGACAGTCGAGCGCTTTACCTCGCGACCATCCACCAACTACTGGTCTTGGTGACGTCATTGATTGATATTTAAAAAAAAACAGCCATAACGTCCTTAATTCAACTTTCATTGGGTCGACACAGGTGAAGATGTTGACATCAACTTTCATTGGGTCGACACAGGTGAAGATGTTGACATCAACTTTCATTGGGTTGACACAGGTGAAGATGTTGACATCAACTTTCATTGGGTTGACACAGGTGAAGATGTTGACATCAACTTTCATTGGGTTGACACAGGTGAAGATGTTGACATCAACTTTCATTGGGTCGACACAGGTGAAGATGTTGACAACATCAACTTTCATTGGGTCGATACAGGTGAAGATGTTGACATCAACTTTCATTGGGTCGATACAGGTGAAGATGTTGACATCAACTTTCATTGGGTCGACACAGGTGAAGATGTTGACAACATCAACTTTCATTGGGTCAACACAGGTGAAGATGTTGAAATCAACTTTCATTGGTTCGGCTCAGGTGAAGATGTTGACATCAACTTTCATTGGGTCGACTCAGGTGAAGATGTTGACATCAACTTTCATTGGGTCGACTCAGGTGAAGATGTTGACATCAACTTTCATTGGGTCGACACAGGTGACGATGTTGACATCAACTTTCATTGGGTCGACATAAGTGAAGATGTTGACATCAACTTTCATTGGGTCGACACAGGTGAAGATGTTGACATCAACTTTCATTGGGTCGGCACAGGTGAAGATGTTGACATCAACTTTCATTGGGTCGACACAGGTGAAGATGTTGTCATCAACTTTCATTGGGTCGACACAGGTGAAGATGTTGTCATCAACTTTCATTGTGTCGACACAGGGGAAGATGTTGACATCAACTTTCATTGGGTCGGCACAGGGGAAGATGTTGACATCAACTTTCATTGGGTCGGCACAGGTGAAGATGTTGACATCAACTTTCATTGGGTCGACACAGGTGAAGATGTTGACATCAACTTTCATTGGGTCGACACAGGTGAAGATGTTGACATCAACTTTCATTGGGTCGACACAGGTGAAGATGTTGACATCAACTTTCATTGGGTCGACACAGGTGAAGATGTTGGTAAAATATGAATGCCAGTGTAAAGTTGGTGTGTTGCTGTGCCCTTTAAAAATTGGTAAAATATGAATGCCAGTGTAAAGTTTGTGTGTTGCTGTGCCCCTTTAAAAATTGGTAAAATATGAATGCCAGTGTAAAATTGGTGTGTTGCTGTGCCTCTTTAAAAATTGGTAAAATATGAATGCCAGTGTAAAGTTGGTGTGTTGCTGTGCCCCTTTAAAAATTGGTAAAATATGAATGCCAGTGTAAAATTGGTGTGTTGCTGTGCCTCTTTAAAAATTGGAGCCCAGGTCCGCCGTAAAATCCGCCTCTGTTTTATATTTTAAATGAAATACAGTTTTATGTAAGTCTCAGAGGAGAAGATTCATTTATGCCGGTCTTTTACAGAGATAAATATTAAATCTACAGAGGTTATATAACAAGGTACATGTACACTTCTACACTTGGATCATGTAACAAAGTACATGTACACATCTACACTTGGATCATGTAACAAAGTACACATCCACTCTTGGATCATGTTACCGAGGATAATTCTACATGGTCAATGAAAATACACATTTTTGTAGACATAGACAGAAAGTATGGATCTATATAGTCCACAACAGATCTATATTGAATATGACAGAAAATATAAATCTATGTACTTCATGGCAGAGAATATGAATCTATTCAGACCAAGACATAAAAAAATTAATGAATGCATATCTTGCAACACGAGAAGTTCTACTCTGGTTGTGCTTTAAGGGAACACAAATCTTGAGATTTGTACAGAATGTGTACAAGAGAGGTATTAGAGAAAGGCCGAGTTACTGACTCACTGTTTTCAGTAGTTGACATTTTCGTTTTTCTCAGATAAATTACACATTTCTTTTAAATACAAGAAACATTGATTTGCTGACTGAGGAAAAAAAAGGTAGGAAGAATTCTAATTGTAGATGTGGAAGAGGGGTGGAGGGTGAGGTGTGTGTGTGTGTGGGGGGGTCAGAAATGTAATTGTAGTCCATGTCAACAGGAGGGGGGGGTGTGCGGTAAATATGACACCTTAGGTATCCATCCATAGGTCACATGACCAAGTCTGCATGCAGTGATTGGATGATGTAGACTTGACGCTGTAGTGGAATTTGAATTAAGATAACTGACTGTCTTTCTTAGGTTGGTAGGTAGGTTAGAGAGGTGAACGTTGTAGATACTTAAGTTGATAAGTAGGTCAGAGAGGGGAACGTTGTAGATACTTAAGTTGATAAGTAGGTCAGAGAGGGGAACGTTGTAGATACTTAAGTTGATAAGTAGGTCAGAGAGGGGAACGTTGTAGATACTTAAGTTGATAAGTAGGTCAGAGGGGGGAACGTTGTAGACACTTAAGTTGGTTAGTAGGTTAGAGAGGGAAACGTTTAGATACTTAAGTTGGTAAGTAGGTCAGAGAGGGTAACGTTGTAGATACTTAAGTTGATAAGTAGGTCAGAGAGGGTAACGTTGTAGATACTTAAGTTGGTAAGTAGGTTAAAGAGGGGTACGTTGTAGATACTTAAGTTGGTAAGTAGGTCAGAGAGGTTAACGTAATAGATATTTGTGGGCAAGGTTATGGTAGTGTTCGCTCTTCCTTTCTCCCGTTTGTAAACATCTTAATGTGTTCAAATTTAGAGGCCTATAAACGAATGCAGCCTTGTCATTGAGATTCCATGAAAAACGTTCAGGGTACGGTACATGTCATAACAAACACCGACTTAATACATAGAATAAAGAACTGACATAGTGCATGAAATAAAACACT
Organism: Bulinus truncatus; assembly: GCA_021962125.1. Classification (NCBI taxonomy): domain Eukaryota; kingdom Metazoa; phylum Mollusca; class Gastropoda; family Planorbidae; genus Bulinus; species Bulinus truncatus. The sequence continues at coordinate 2,566,808 of JAGDYQ010000073.1, read as the reverse complement.
GATTTGTTACATAGAATAAAGAACTGACATAGTGCATTAAATAAACCCCTGACATGTTACATTTCATAGGTAAACTGACAAGTTTAAAAAGTTTTAAAAGTAGCGAGTTGTTGCGTTGTAGTAGTAATTATTATTATATTCTTTTGATAAACAAGTATCATTGATAAAAGCGAAAAATACCAAATAACGTGAGGCTGATCCCCCATACTGTCTGTATAGGTATATTAAAACATATATTGAATCAAGCACACGTGGCCATTAAATATAATACCATTAGCGAAAGATAAAAGCGATTAATATAGTCGGATAATACAGTCGGATAATACAGTCGGATAATATAGTCGGATAATACAGTCGGATTATATAGTCGGATAATATATTCGGATAAGCGTAAGAAGGTGTCTCTCTGAATCTGGGTTTCTGTGAGTGCGACCTGCAACAATGAGGATTCGGGATTCAAATTCCAGCCATGCCAGCTACATTTGGTGCCTAGCAATCTTGACATGGGAGAAATATGCTGTGATCTCTGTGCTGCCCCAATGTCAGCGTCTCACAAACTTTTCAACTCTCGCGGCCCTTTATTATAATCATTTTCTACAACGTAACCCTCTAGGCATTCCATGTTTTACGAGTACATTGTAGATATAAGCGAGTGTTTTATGAATTACTATAGCTCCCTAGAATGGTCACAGTGCTCCACGGTCACAGTGCTTTATGGTCAGTTTAGATCCGGCCATGATTGGGATTTTTGAAATGGAACTGAACAGAATGTCCCAACTGTGGTTATAAGAGCTCAATACAGGATATAGAGCCTCACAACTCAAGGTTGATTGATCATTTACAGGCTAGAGTGATTATCGTAGCTGCTGTATTAGAACAATCGATAAACAGCATCCCCCTATTGTACCCACCATGATTTTTCATCGATCAATATTGTTTGAACTATCATTGAGCCATAAAATCGGCATTGCATTATTTTCACTATATCAATAAACAATCACCCGCCCAATGTTGTTTTAGATTTCAGTCAACAATAAATCACACAAAGCTGTTTGAGCTAACCATAAACAATCAGTTGTCCGCAATACTGGTTTGAACTCCAGCGTTCAATGAATGCGTGCGTTTAAACACCTGTCAATTAAATTCACTGTCAACCTGAGTTTAGAAAAAAAATGATAAAAATGATAAAAAATGAGGCGTCCTTCCCAATATAGTATCACAGCCTGACAATACAGTATCACAGCCTGACAATACAGTATCACAGCCTGACAATACAGTATCACAGCCTGACAATATACTAGCACAGCCTGACAATACAGTATAACAGCCTGACAATACAGTATCACAGCCTGACAATATACTAACACAGCCTGACAATACAGTATCACAGCCTGTTAATATAGTATCACAGCATGACAATATCGTATCAAAGCCTGACAATACAGTATCACAGCCTGACAATACAGTATCACAGCCTGTCACTGTTCAGTCAAAGGCCTGACAAAAAAATAACAATACAATGTCACTTCATTACTCACTTGAACTTACATGATTGAAATGATGAGCAGATCAATAGATTGTGTGTGTGTGTGTGTGTATTTGGTTGTATGTGTTTCGAAAGGGTTTGCATGTAATATTCAGCTGTTACCAGCAGCTACTGCATCGCACCATATGGAGAGTCCAATTACTTCTCACACCCCACTCATTATTTTACCCCTCCCCCCAACGCCCTCCCCCGGAGTCACGAGCTGTAAAACAATTAAAGTAGAAACAGTATGTTAGCTATGGTCATATGACCATGTTTCAAGCACCCATATGACATGCATGTAGCATGTATTGCCAGTAAATAATACCCAGTAGATGACATATGTTGTCATCATGTAATACCCTGCAGATGAAATGTATTGTTAGCATTTAATACCCTGCAGATGAAATGTATTGTTAGCATTTAATACCCTGCAGATGAAATGTATTGTTAGCATTTAATACCCTGCAGATGAAATGTATTGTTAGCATTTAATAACTAGTAGATGACGCGTTGTCAGAATTTTATACCAAGTAGATGACAGTGTGGCCATTAAATAAACCTTGCGGTCGGCAATCTTTAGACCCCGCACACTCCACATTCTCTAGTTTAATGCCGTGGACCGCTAAATTTATCATATTTATTCCTGTGTATTACTTTTGTATGTGTATGTGAGTGTATTGGAGGGGGGGGGGCGGAATAAATAGTCTAAAACCCAGCCGGTCACATGCATGTTCCTATCTGGGTTGATTTTCTTTCCTTATTTATTACTTAACACATCATTGACCTAAACATAAATAACGGACAAGCCCGATGCCAATTGTTTTTATTCTGTGCAGCAGGAGGTCAGGTGAATCGATAGATTCGATCAGAGATGAACAGGCCGGTGTTTCAGAAACTATTTGGTGTTCCTGACACACTACACGTGACACATGAACGTAATGACGGTGCCACATAGTGAGAACTGACATGAATCTTAGATCAACTTTCTCAAAAAAAAACTATAACTTCATGTGCATCAAAAAACTATTACTTCATGTGCATCTGACCATGTTGGCGCATATCTCATTATCCCGTGGTGTTGACAGCTTTGACAATTTTTACCGGATTTTACCCGGACGGATATTCATAAAATATGTTATCGTTTCACTGTTGCTGTATTAATCCTTGGAGATAACCTCCCCCCCCCCCGGCCGTACATCTTCACCCCCCCCCCAGTTTATTTCATTAGGAGGTGGTCAACTATTGATTGGGGGTGGGGGGGTGAAGGTAGCCATGATTGAGCAAGAAATCAATACGGCGTTTGTTGTACTCACGTGACTCACTGACCTAAACATTTTGTTTATGATTTATAATTTAAAAACCAACGACAATAAATAAGAACTGTTCAATCCAAAGGAAGAACTTTTGATTTTTCTTTGTCTCATTATTAATGAAGTCAAAATAAGTGTCACGTTAAATTGATAGTCGTGGGGTTGTGTGTGTGTGTGTTTGTGTGTTAGATAGACAGTGGCCACCGATGATGACGTCTAGACCGCAAGGCGGTTGTTGTTGTTTGTAATGCAGAAAACAAACTACTATTAAGATTCGCGCCAAAAGCCATTGAACTATTAAGATTCGCGCCAAAAGCCATTGAACTATTAAGATTCGCGCCAAAAGCCATTGAACTATTAAGATTCGCGCCAAAAGCCATTGAACTATTAAACTATTAAGATTCGCGCCAAAAGCCATTGAACTATTAAACTATTAAGATTCGCGCCAAAAGCCATTGAACAAGATTTATTGAAGAAAAGTTATGTAATGATATAGACAAAAAAAAACTGATTTAAAGGAAGGCGCATTTAATAAGGAGCCACCATTAACGATGAGCCTCACTTAACTAGGAGCCGCTCTTAACAATGAGCCACATTTTACCAGAGCCGCATGCGGCTCTTAGAGCCATCTTTTTTTGCTCTGGAATGGCATGACTAAAAAAAATTAGTTCACCAAATAACTGCACATGGATACAGTGGCGTAGCTCAAGGAGGGCGTTGGGCGGGCCGCCCTTGGCGGCTGATACTGTTTTCCACCAGTCAAGGGGCGACATTTTTTTATCACGGTGACAGTGCGGTATTTTCAGAGTCCTCCACGTGCGCTACTTACGCCCTAATTACGCCACGTCATGTCCATTAAATGAGATATCAGTAGTGGACCATAATTGGACTTGTAAAGACTGTGATGTGATCCCCACACCAAAGGGTGATGTCTGGACCACAACAAAGGGCGATGTCTGGACCACACCAAATGGTGATGTCTGGACCACACCAAAGGTGATGTCTGGACCACACCAAAGGGTGATGTCTGGACAACACCAAAGGTGATGTCTGGACCACAACAAAGGGTGATATCTGGACCACAACAAAGGGCGATGTCTGGACCACACCAAAGGTGATGTCTGGACCACACCAAAAGGTGATGTCTGGACCACACCAAAGGTGATGTCTGGACCACAACAAAGGGTGATTTCTGGACCACAACAACGGGCGATGTCTGGACCACACCAAAGGGTGATGTCTGGACCACACCAAAGGGTGATGTGACCCCCTGACCAAAGGGTGATGTCTGGACCACAAAAAAGGTGATGTCTGGACCACACCAAAGGGTGATGTCTGGACCACACCAAAGGGTGATGTGATCCCCTGACCAAAGAATGATGTCTGGACCACACCAAAGGGTGATGTCTGGACCACACCAAAGGGTGATGTCTGGACCACACCAAAGGGTGATGTGATCCCCTGACCAAAGGGTGATGTCTGGACCACAACAAACGAAGCATGAGCCATGGCCGAATCACTACAAATCAATAATTGCCAAAAGTATCCTGACTGGACCACCACATAAGAACTATTGGCCAACCCCAGTGAGCCCTACATGAATATCAACCCCCCCTCCCCCACCCAAGAACGGTCATACAGAAGCAATCACTGAACATAACCTTGCAATTTGTGACCACCTTTCCCCCTGCGGTATGTCCGCGTCATTAAGAGCTGTCACAGTCTTGTGGCTTGAAGACCTCCAGGGAATTTCGTCCCATCGCCTCCGGGTGCTAACAGAGGTCTGAGGGTCGAGGTCACGTGATTGTTGGTCCGAGGCTATTGTCATTTATAACATGGAGTCTCTTTGATTTATCTAAACACCAGATGAACTCAACCAATGGCAGGGGGGGGGGGGAGTTGAAAGACAACAGTAAACAATGAGATAGTTCTTTAATTAGGATCGCTGCATTTGTTGTAGGCAATCAGTGTGTGAACCGCTGCATTGGTTGTAGGCAATCATTGTGTGAACCGCTGCATTGGTTGTAGGCAATCATTGTGACCGCTGCATTTGTTGTAGGCAATCAGTGTGTGAACCGCTGCATTGGTTGTAGGCAATCATTGTGTGAACCGCTGCATTGGTTGTAGGCAATCATTGTGACCGCTGCATTTGTTGTAGGCAATCAGTGTGTGAACCGCTGCATTGGTTGTAGGCAATCATTGTGTGAACTGCTGCATTGGTTGTAGGCAATCATTGTAACCGCTGCATTTGTTGTAGGCAATCAGTGTGTGAACCGCTGCATTGGTTGTAGGCAATCATTGTGACCGCTGCATTTGTTGTAGGCAATCAGTGTGACCGCTGCATTGGTTGTAGGCAATCATTGTGACCGCTGCATTTGTTGTAGGCAATCATTGTGACCGCTGCATTTGTTGTAGGCAATCAGTGTGTGAACCGCTGCATTGGTTGTAGGCAATCATTGTGTGAACCGCTGCATTGGTTGTAGGCAATCATTGTGACCGCTGCATTTGTTGTAGGCAATCAGTGTGACCGCTGCATTTGTTGTAGGCAATCAGTGTGTGAACCGCTGCATTGGTTGTAGGCAATCATTGTGACCGCTGCATTTGTTGTAGGCAATCAGTGTGTGAACCGCTGCATTGGTTGTAGGAAATCATTGTGTGAACCGCTGCATTGGTTGTAGGCAATCATTGTGACCGCTGCATTTGTTGTAGGCAATCAGTGTGTGAACCGCTGCATTGGTTGTAGGCAATCATTGTGTGAACCGCTGCATTGGTTGTAGGCAATCATTGTGACCGCTGCATTTGTTGTAGGCAATCAGTGTGTGAACCGCTGCATTGGTTGTAGGCAATCATTGTGTGAACCGCTGCATTGGTTGTAGGCAATCATTGTGACCGCTGCATTTGTTGTAGGCAATCAGTGTGTGAACCGCTGCATTGGTTGTAGGCAATCATTGTGACCGCTGCATTTGTTGTAGGCAATCAGTGTGTGAACCGCTGCATTGGTTGTAGGCAATCATTGTGTGAACCGCTGAATTGGTTGTAGGCAATCATTGTGACCGCTGCATTTGTTGTAGGCAATCAGTGTGTGAACCGCTGCATTGGTTGTAGGAAATCATTGTGACCGCTGCATTTGTTGTAGGCAATCAGTGTGACCGCTGCATTTGTTGTAGGCAATCAGTGTGTGAACCGCTGCATTGGTTGTAGGCAATCATTGTGACCGCTGCATTTGTTGTAGGCAATCAGTGTGTGAACCGCTGCATTGGTTGTAGGCAATCATTGTGTGAACCGCTGCATTGGTTGTAGGCAATCATTGTGACCGCTGCATTTGTTGTAGGCAATCAGTGTGTGAACCGCTGCATTGGTTGTAGGCAATCATTGTGTGAACCGCTGCATTGGTTGTAGGCAATCATTGTGACCGCTGCATTTGTTGTAAGCAATCAGTGTGTGAACCGCTGCATTGGTTGTAGGCAATCATTGTGTGAACCGCTGCATTGGTTGTAGGCAATCATTGTGACCGCTGCATTTGTTGTAGGCAATCAGTGTGTGAACCGCTGCATTGGTTGTAGGCAATCATTGTGACCGCTGCATTTGTTGTAGGCAATCAGTGTGACCGCTGCATTTGTTGTAGGCAATCAGTGTGTGAACCGCTGCATTGGTTGTAGGCAATCATTGTGACAGCTGCATTTGTTGTAGGCAATCAGTGTGTGAACCGCTGCATTGGTTGTAGGCAATCATTGTGACCGCTGCATTTGTTGTAGGCAATCAGTGTGTGAACCGCTGCATTGGTTGTAGGCAATCATTGTGACCGCTGCATTTGTTGTAGGAAATCAGTGTGTGAACCGCTGCATTGGTTGTAGGCAATCATTGTGTGAACCGCTGCATTGGTTGTAGGCAATCATTGTGACCGCTGCATTTGTTGTAGGCAATCAGTGTGTGAACCGCTGCATTGGTTGTAGGCAATCATTGTGTGAACCGCTGCATTGGTTGTAGGCAATCATTGTGACCGCTGCATTTGTTGTAGGCAATCAGTGTGTGAACCGCTGCATTGGTTGTAGGCAATCATTGTGACCGCTGCATTTGTTGTAGGCAATCAGTGTGACCGCTGCATTTGTTGTAGGCAATCAGTGTGTGAACCGCTGCATTGGTTGTAGGCAATCATTGTGACCGCTGCATTTGTTGTAGGCAATCAGTGTGTGAACCGCTGCATTGGTTGTAGGGAATCATTGTGACCGCTGCATTTGTTGTAGGCAATCAGTGTGTGAACCGCTGCATTGGTTGTAGGCAATCATTGTGACCGCTGCATTTGTTGTAGGCAATCAGTGTGTGAACCGCTGCATTGGTTGTAGGCAATCATTGTGACCGCTGCATTTGTTGTAGGCAATCAGTGTGTGAACCGCTGCATTGGTTGTAGGCAATCATTGTGTGAACCGCTGCATTGGTTGTAGGCAATCATTGTGACCGCTGCATTTGTTGTAGGCAATCAGTGTGTGAACCGCTGCATTGGTTGTAGGCAATCATTGTGTGAACCGCTGCATTGGTTGTAGGCAATCATTGTGACCGCTGCATTTGTTGTAGGCAATCAGTGTGTGAACCGCTGCATTGGTTGTTGGCAATCATTGTGACCGCTGCATTTGTTGTAGGCAATCAGTGTGACCGCTGCATTTGTTGTAGGCAATCAGTGTGTGAACCGCTGCATTGGTTGTAGGAAATCATTGTGACCGCTGCATTTGTTGTAGGCAATCAGTGTGTGAACCGCTGCATTGGTTGTAGGCAATCATTGTGACCGCTGCATTTGTTGTAGGCAATCAGTGTGTGAACCGCTGCATTGGTTGTAGGCAATCATTGTGTGAACCGCTGCATTGGTTGTAGGCAATCATTGTGACCGCTGCATTGGTTGTAGGCAATCAGTGTGTGAACCGCTGCATTTGTTGTAGGCAATCAGTGTGACCGCTGCATTTGTTGTAGGCAATCAGTGTGTGAACCGCTGCATTGGTTGTAGGCAATCATTGTGACCGCTGCATTTGTTGTAGGCAATCAGTGTGACCGCTGCATTTGTTGTAGGCAATCATTGTGACCGCTGCATTTGTTGTAGGCAATCACTGTGACCGCTGCATTTGTTGTAGGCAATCAGTGTGTTCCATTTAGCCCAGTGGTTCCCAGATCATAGATGCCGACCCCATGGATGTTGTTTTTATTCTGGAGGATAGGAGGGAGTCGTGATGAATTCTTTAAGACTGTACATCAATTGTCTCTCCCAGGAATACTTGTATAATGAGTTGGCCAAGAGTGGCCAGGACATTTGGTGAATGAGAGCCAAATTTTCTGTTTTCATTTAGTCAAACAAATAAAATATGAGCAACTTTTTGGTGATAAAAATTTGAAATTATTACGCAATCTTTTTTTTTTCATTATTATCGGTAATTTTATTCTCAGGACATTCTGTCGTTTGTAAAAAATGATGAGTTAAAACGATTGAAAAATATCAATATCACAAATACAAGTGAAGTTGAGCACATGAAAACTTAATAAAATGTGCTTTGCTTAGGTACCGTTTACATAGTTAGGAAAGCGCTCTCCGTAAGATGAACTTTGACAAGGACGCCAAGTTCACCTTAGTCCATGGAATTGACCCGATGACCGGGGGGGGGGGTGTTTAGACCTTAGAAATACTTGTCATGTAATAAAACAAGACGTAATGATAATAATAAACATCTCGAGATGTTTAGTAATGATTTATTTGTTAACTATTTAGTTTTATAATGAATTTAGGTAGTAACTATTGTAAACAGGTGACAGAGCCAGACTCAATGTAAATTACAGTACTTAATTATCCCGTGGTATATCTCAGATAAATGCCACAGGTAACTTAAGTAGCTGCTATCTGATTTATACAACGCTTGGTCTACTTCCGTGTGTGTGTGTGAGTTAGTGAGTGAGCACGCACAGCTGTACATTATTGGTGATTTCAATCAAACTATTTACGTTCTGCATTACTATTCCTTTTGGTCTATTTCGTCACTATTTCGGCCTGTTTCTGTAGGCTGTTTATGAAGGCTGTTTCTGAAAGCTGTTTCTGAAGGCCGTTTCTGTAGGCTGTTTATGAAGGCTGTTTCTGAAGGCTGTTTCTGAAGGCCGTTTCTGTAAGCTGTTTCTGAAGGCTGTTTCTGTAGGCTGTTTCTGAAGGCCTTTCGACCACTGATTTAATAAATACATCATGTATGTGGAATAGGATTAACAAACTGGTGTTTAATTGGCTAAAAATTATATTCTAATTTAAAAAGTAACAAACTTTTGAAAAAAACAAGCCCAGAACATTTTGGCCGAGGTTCATATTATCCTGTCCCACCACTAAATGTGACCTCTTACCTGACATCTCATTAGTTACTTCGTCAGGCTCCAACTGGTACGTCGGTATGCTGCCTGGCTTGTTTGTAGCCCGCCCTGTCCCCCCACCCCCACCCCCACCCCCGCCTAATCCCCTATCTAGAGTTTAAATTACGGCCTTCAGTCTCTTACCAACAACTTTTAGGTCCACTGACAGAGATGGAGGGTCAACAGGTGACTGAAATTTGTTTTCACTCTGTTTAGCAAAAAAAAATAGTCAAGGGGAGACAACTAGGTCATAGTCGTGCCACATTTCTTTCCCCTAACATGAAAATGAAAAAGAAAAAAAAATCGAAATTTTACATTTACTTTTATCTTCATAAAATCTGGCAAAATATTTTCTGTCTGATTTAAATAAACTGCAAAATGATTTCCGATATATTCATCCGATTCATATCAGTTCATATCAACACTCCATCCATCCGATTCATACCAGTTCATATCAACACTCCATCCATTTGATTCATACCAGTTCATATCAACACTCCATCCATTTGATTCATATCAGTTCATTTCAACACTCCATCCATCTGATTCATATCAGTTCATATCAACACTCAATCTATTTGATTCATATCAACACTCCATATATCTGATTTTAGTCCGGCCCACCGGTAAAATTTACGGGCCCTATTGTGACCCGCAACTCAAAACGTTGCCCACCCTTGGTTTATGAGAGTCCCCATAGAGTTCCTATAGTATCATCTATTGGATCACCACACACAGTGCATCAGTATTCAGTAGTATCATCTATTGGATCACCACACACATCAGTATTCAGTAGTATCATCTATTGGATCACCACACACAGTGCATCAGTATTCAGTAGTATCATCTATTGGATCACCACACACAGTGCATCAGTATTCAGTAGTATCATCTATTGGATCACCACACACATCAGTATTCAGTAGTATCATCTATTGGATCACCACACACAGTGCATCAGTATTCAGTAGTATCATCTATTGGATCACCACACACAGTGCATCAGTATTCAGTAGTATCATCTATTGGATCACCACACACAGTGCATCAGTATTCAGACGGTATTGGAACAAAAATCTCTGGCTCTGTCTCCAACATTTTTTTTATCTAAATGATTTCTGGCATAAAGTCAGTAATAAATCACCACACAGAGAATGTATTTAGTTAGTTGTGTGGTGGGAAGAGAAAGGGGGGGGGGTAGAGATAAAGAATTTCATCAAAGGTCCCCCCCCCCAATTATCGAATAAATAGGTTAAGATGTCTTTCACTTGGGATCTGAGTCTAAAGGGCGGGGCAAGATATTAAGGGGGGTGGAACCAGGGCCAGATATCGTATAGAGAGGGTGGTGCCAGATATCTTTCAGAGAGGGAGGTACCAAATATCGTACAGAAAGCTGTGTGCCAGATATCTTACAGAGAGGGTGGTGCCGGACATCGTACAAAGAGCTGTTTGCCAGATATCATTCAGAGATGGTGTTACCAGATATCTTACAGAGATGGCGGTGACAGATATCTTATAGAGATGGTGGTGACAGATATCTTACAGAGAGGGTACTGTCAGATATCGTACAGAGATGAAGTATTTCACTTTTTTTTATACAGTGGCTATCTACGTTCAGTCCTTTTTTTAATTGTTTGATTTATCGTGCAATGGTGTACGTTGTGTATGATCGTATGACTCTGTCCGCTTACCAATAATACTTAATCTTAGCAATAATATTTGATCAAATCAGTATGTCATGATTAGTCTCACTATATATTTGATAACACCAACAATATCATTCAATCTGTCACACATCACGGTACACACCGTGTATAATACATGGTGTAACTTTATTAGCTTTATCTGTCTATCCATCCACCTTTATTTAGATGTATGACTAGAATAGATTGTAACTACTAGAGAGTTGATACAATTGTGATATATGACTAGAATAAATTATAACTTCTAGAGAGTTGATACAATGTTTCATGTATGACTAAAATAGATTATAACTTCTAGAGAATGATACAATGTTTCATATATGACTAAAATAGATTATAACTTCTAAAGAATGATTCAATGTTTCATGTATGACTAAAATAGATTATAACTTCTAGAGAATGATACAATGTTTCATGTATGACTAAAATAGATTATAACTTCTAAAGAATGATACAATGTTTCATGTATGACTAAAATAGATTATAACTTCTAGAGAATGATACAATGTTGATATATGACTAAAATAGATTATAACTTCTAGAGAATGATACAATGTTTCATGTATGACTAAAATAGAGTATAACTTCTAGAGAATGATACAATGTTGATGTATGACTAAAATAGATTATAACTTCTAGAGAATGATACAATGTTGATGTATGACTAAAATAGATTATAACTTCTAGAGAATGATACAATGTTGATGTATGACTAAAATAGATTATAACTTATAGAGAATGATACAATGTTGATGTATGACTAGAATAGATTATAACTTCTAGAGAATGATACAATGTTTCATGTATGACTAAAATAGATTATAACTTCTAGAGAATGATACAATGTTAACGTTATCATGGTTGGGGCATGATGCTAGACTGCTAGTGACACGTACATGTCTCTAGAATTGACTTATTTGTGAATTGTTCAGGTCTAAAGAATTAACCTTTTGGTGAATAGTTTATGTCTATAGCATCGCCTTAATTGTAAATTGTTCAGGTATATAGAATTGACTTATTTGTGAATAGTTCAGGTCTCTAGAATGCACATACATGTATTTATGAATTTTCAGGTCCCTAGAATTGACTTATTTATAAATGGGTAGATAGTCCAGGTCTCTAGAATGATGATACGTGTGACTATAGCAGGTCTCTAGAGGGAAGTTACTAGTACATGTGAATTGATCATGTCTTTCTCTCCTCTCTGCAAGACTAGCAACACATTATTTCATGTGTGTCCACTTTAATATAAAACAATATTCATGCTCCTCTCCTCTCTGTTCAATCAAATTGAATTAAATTCATTGTCAGACCATTTGAAACGTTATTTCACATGTACACATAAAACATCTACCTATTGATTTAATTTAATTACCCCCCCCCCCCAGTGACTAACCATAGAAAGCTGGCTGGTTTGATGAATAAATTATTTAAACATCAAATGAAATTAACTCAAATTAAAAGCAAACTGACATTTTCACACATTTCTGGACCTACCAGAAATTATTTTAAAAAAAGCCTTTGTCTCATTTCTAACATAAAAATTCGTGCTCGCTGGTCTTTTGACTTAATGTTATGGATTTGATAGTAAATGGACATTAAATAAATATTTACTTTATATTCCAAAACTGAAAATCTACAAATGAGAAAGGGTGCATAAATGGTTCTAGACCCACAGACCTCTAAGGATACTCTGATTTGTATTCTGTGATTTTTATTTCCAGGGGCAGAACTATTCTTAGTTTTTATTTCCAGGGGCAGAGCTATTCTTAGTTTTTATTTCCAGGGGCAGAGCTATTCTTAGTTTTTATTTCCAGGGGCAGAGCTATTCTTAGTTTTTATTTCCAGGGGCAGAGCTATTCTTAGTTTTTATTTCCAGGGGCAGAGCTATTCTTAGTTTTTATTTCCAGGGGCAGAGCTATTCTTAGTTTTTTATTTCCAGGGGCAGAGCTATTCTTAGTTTTTATTTCCAGGGGCAGAGCTATTCTTAGTTTTTATTTCCAGGGGCAGAGCTATTCTTAGTTTTTATTTCCAGGGGCAGAGCTATTCTTAGTTTTTATTTCCAGGGGCAGAGCTATTCTTAGTTTTTATTTCCAGGGGCAGAGCTATTCTTAGTTTTTATTTCCAGGGGCAGAGCTATTCTTAGTTTTTATTTCCAGGGGCAGAGCTATTCTTAGTTTTTATTTCCAGGGGCAGAGCTATTCTTAGTTTTTATTTCCAGGGGCAGAGCTATTCTTAGTTTTTATTTCCAGGGGCAGAGCTATTCTTAGTTTTTATTTCCAGGGGCAGAGCTATTCTTAGTTTTTATTTCCAGGGGCAGAGCTATTCTTAGTTTTTATTTCCAGGGGCAGAGCTATTCTTAGTTTTTATTTCCAGGGGCAGAGCTATTCTTATTCTTAGTTTTTTATTTCCAGGGGCAGAGCTATTCTTAGTTTTTATTTCCAGGGGCAGAGCTATTCTTAGTTTTTATTTCCAGGGGCAGAGCTATTCTTAGTTTTTATTTCCAGGGGCAGAGCTATTCTTAGTTTTTATTTCCAGGGGCAGAGCTATTCTTAGTTTTTATTTCCAGGGGCAGAGCTATTCTTAGTTTTTATTTCCAGGGGCAGAGCTATTCTTAGTTTTTATTTCCAGGGGCAGAGCTATTCTTAGTTTTTATTTCCAGGGGCAGAGCTATTCTTAGTTTTTATTTCCAGGGGCAGAGCTATTCTTAGTTTTTATTTCCAGGGGCAGAGCTATTCTTAGTTTTTATTTCCAGGGGCAGAGCTATTCTTAGTTTTTATTTCCAGGGGCAGAGCTATTCTTAGTTTTTATTTCCAGGGGCAGAGCTATTCTTAGTTTTTATTTCCAGGGGCAGAGCTATTCTTAGTTTTTATTTCCAGGGGCAGAGCTATTCTTAGTTTTTATTTCCAGGGGCAGAGCTATTCTTAGTTTTTATTTCCAGGGGCAGAGCTATTCTTAGTTTTTATTTCCAGGGGCAGAGCTATTCTTAGTTTTTATTTCCAGGGGCAGAGCTATTCTTAGTTTTTATTTCCAGGGGCAGAGCTATTCTTAGTTTTTATTTCCAGGGGCAGAGCTATTCTTAGTTTTTATTTCCAGGGCAGAGCTATTTCCAGGGGCAGAGCTATTCTTAGTTTTTATTTCCAGGGGCAGAGCTATTCTTAGTTTTTATTTCCAGGGGCAGAGCTATTCTTAGTTTTTATTTCCAGGGGCAGAGCTATTCTTAGTTTTTATTTCTTAGGGGGCAGAGCTATTCTTAGTTTTTATTTCCAGGGGCAGAGCTATTCTTAGTTTTTATTTCCAGGGGCAGAGCTATTCTTAGTTTTTATTTCCAGGGGCAGAGCTATTCTTAGTTTTTATTTCCAGGGGCAGAGCTATTCTTAGTTTTTATTTCCAGGGGCAGAGCTATTCTTAGTTTTTATTTCCAGGGGCAGAGCTATTCTTAGTTTTTATTTCCAGGGGCAGAGCTATTCTTAGTTTTTATTTCAGGGGCAGAGCTATTCTTAGTTTTTTATTTCCAGGGGCAGAGCTATTCTTAGTTTTTATTTCCAGGGGCAGAGCTATTCTTAGTTTTTATTTCCAGGGGCAGAGCTATTCTTAGTTTTTATTTCCAGGGGCAGAGCTATTCTTAGTTTTTATTTCCAGGGGCAGAGCTATTCTTAGTTTTTATTTCCAGGGGCAGAGCTATTCTTAGTTTTTATTTCCAGGGCAGAGCTATTCTTAGTTTTTATTTCCAGGGGCAGAGCTATTCTTAGTTTTTATTTCCAGGGGCAGAGCTATTCTTAGTTTTTATTTCCAGGGGCAGAGCTATTCTTAGTTTTTATTTCCAGGGGCAGAGCTATTCTTAGTTTTTATTTCCAGGGGCAGAGCTATTCTTAGTTTTTATTTCCAGGGGCAGAGCTATTCTTAGTTTTTATTTCCAGGGGCAGAGCTATTCTTAGTTTTTCGGAGTGGGGGTGGTGGGGGGAGGCAGCCTCGTAGCGTGAAAATTCTACAGCAGGGGCCAGGCAATAGCAGGGGGGCGAGGTAGTACATTTTAATAAGTAGAACAAATTAGCATGGGGCAGACAAAACACAGGGGGCGGCCCCCTGACCTCCCCCCGCACGCTACGGGCCTGTGGGGGGGGGCTTAGTAGAGAGTTGCCTATCAGGAAGAATGTCTCTGTCTGAGAGTTGCCTATCAGGAAGAATGTCTCTGAGAGTTGACTATCAGAAAGAATGTCTCTGTCTGAGAGTTGCCTATCAGGTAGAATGTCTGTCTGAGAGTTGCCTATTCACAATATATGAAGATTTCAATACGCTTTGTTGGTGATGATAAAGAAATTGAACCATTGACACGAATGCCAGGTCAATAAGAGATAAACATCCCATCCTTACAACAGGATGTTTGTTTCTATGTCAGATAACAATTGATTTCATTGTTCACTAATACACATTCCAATCAATTATTAACTCCAATGCAGTTTTATAATCAATCAACAACAATCATTTCATTCCCCTCACCACTTGTTTTAAAAAAAAATGTTTGTTGTGGAAAATTGATGTTATTGTGGGTCGTCATTGTTACGGGATATGGTTGATGTTATCGTGGGTTATCATTGTCGTGGGATATAGTTTATGTTATTGTGGGTTATCATTGTTGTGGGATATAGTTGATGTTATCGTGGGTTATCATTGTTGTGGGATATAGTTGATGTTATTGTGGGTTATCATTGTTGTCATTGTTGTGGGATATAGTTGATGTTATTGTGGGTTATCATTATTGTGGGATATAGTTGATGTTATTTTGGGTTATCATTGTTGTGGGATATAGTTGATGTTATCGTGGGTTATCATTGTTGTGGGATATAGTTGATGTTATTGTGGGTTATCATTGTTGTGGGATATAGTTGATGTTATTGTGGATTATCATTGTTGTGGGATATAGTTGATGTTATTGTGGGTTATCATTGTTGTAATTGTTGTGGGATATAGTTGATGTTATTGTGGGTTGTCATTGTTGTCATTGTTGTGGGATATAGTTGATTTTATCGTGGGTTGTCATTGTTGTGGGATATAGTTGATGTTATTGTGGGTTATCATTGTTGTGGGATATAATTGATGTTATTTTATTGTGGGTTGTCATTGTTGTCATTGTTGTGGGATATAGTTGATGTTATCGTGGGTTATCATTGTTGTGGGATATAAGTTGATGATATCGTTGAATTAAATCTCATTGTAGTTGCTGTTTCTGTTGATAGTGTTTATTTATTTATTTTTGTTTGTTATCAATGTTATATTTATTGATATTCATATATTGTTTCTTTTTTTTTTAATTTTAATGAGAGTGTAAAGTAGGTCAACTTTTTAATGTTTTAGCTGTTTGAATATTTTATATGGTCTGGACGATCTTGTGTTATATTTCGTGATGTCAACTTTAACAAGTTTCCCGTTTGAATAAAAAATGAATTGAAATGGTATTAAAGTACATTAGCTCTAGACACTGATGGATTTATCGCTGACAGAAATGTTTTTGAAACCAGTTATTTCTGGAGCTTCTCGACATTGTCTCTCTCTGGCTCCATGAATATTAATTTTTTTTTTTCGACTGTAAGATACATGACACAAATACTCTTGTAATCCAAAATACCTTTGTGGCAGTGTTAAATGTCAGTTTGTTTACATTATAAATTAACATATAGAATTCTTGGAATATGAAATTAACGTACATATTTTAACATACATACTGTTATGGATAAACATTGATACTTGTATGTGCAATTCTATGAACAAATCTACTAGTAGGCCTATGTGAAATGTAACTGAACAAATCTACTAGTATGTGAAATGTAACTGAACAAATCTACTAGTATGTGAAATGTAACTGAACAAATCTACTAGTATGTGAAATGTAACTGAACAAATCTACTAGTATGTGAAATGTAACTGAACAAATCTACTAGTATGTGAAATGTAACTGAACAAATCTACTAGTATGTGAAATGTAACTGAACAAATCTACTAGTATGTGAAATATAACTGAACAAATCTACTAGTATGTGAAATGTAACTGAACAAATCTACTAGTATGTGAAATATAACTGAACAAATCTCTAGTATGTGAAATATAACTGAACAAATCTACTAGTATGTGAAATATAACTGAACAAATCTCTAGTTCGTGAAATATAACTGAACAAATCTACTAGTATGTGAAATATAACTGAACAAATCTCATATTCTTGTCACTGTTGTTGTTGTTACTGCTATCGGTACTATTCAGAATCTCGTTCCGTTATAAAAATTCAAAATTACATTTATACACATGCTTTATTTGATAAATTCGTTTTTTTGAAAAACAGTTTAAAATCTCGCTTCATATGGGACGAGAGGAGGGGGGGGGGAGAGAGAGAGAGAACATCAATGTGAGTGAACTTGTCTCCCATTGAATAAATCCTGTGTTGCAATATCTTGACATCTCACACAATCTTCCACTCTAGCTGTTTGATTTACGTGTGTCTGTCCACTGAATATAGTCTCATATGTCTATTTCTCTATTCTATGTGCTATGTGAGTGTCTGTGTATTATAAATAATCTAATATCTGTGTTTTGTATAGTCTATGTGCTATGCGTATGTCTATTTAACATGTCTTATAAATATATTATGTCCATGAATGTCTTTCTCTTAAATCGAGTCTTGCATTTGTTTCTTTTTTTAAAGCATGTTGGGCCTATGTGTGTCTAGCCACTGAATTTAGCCTTACATTATGAATTTATTCTTACAATGTGTCCATTTCTCTAGTATGTCTTCTTTCTTGCCTATCTAGCCAATGTATTACAATGTGTCCATTTCTCTAATATGTCTTCTTTCTTGCCTATCTAGCCAATGTATTACAATGTGTCCATTTCACTAATATATCTTCTTTCTTGCCTATCTAGCCAATGTATTACAATGTGTCCATTTCACTAATATGTCTTCTTTCTTGCCTATTTAGCCAATGTATTACAATGTGTCCATTTCACTAATATGTCTTCTTTCCGCCTATCTAGCCAATGTATTACAACGTGTCCATTTCTCTAATGTCTTCTAGCCTGTCTAGCCAATGTATTACAATGTGTCCATTTCACTAATATGTCTTCTTTCTAGTCTATCTATCCAATGTATTACAATGTGTCCATTTCACTAATATGTTTTCTTTCTAGCCTATCTAGCCAATGTATTACAATGTGTCCATTTCTTTTATCCCACACTTGTCCATAGCGCACCGACTTTCATAATGTATCAATCACATTACAGACATGATCTTATCATAAAATAATATTTATTTGTTATGATCTTCAATACAACAATACTCATTAGTAACATAAATTAAAAACATAAATTTCCCATTTTGTCTAATAAGAGAACAAAAAAGGGACTCATCATCTTTAGCCACAATGTTCAATATTTGTCCATACTAGTAGCCACAATACATAACATTTGTCCATACTAGTAGCCACAATACATAACATTTGTCCATACTAGTAGCCACAATACATAACATTTGTCCATACTAGTAGCCACAATACATAACATTTGTCCATACTAGTAGCCACAATACATAACATTTGTCCATACTAGTAGCCACAATACATAACATTTGTCCATACTAGTAGCCACAATACATAACATTTGTCCATACTAGTAGCCACAATACATAACATTTGTCCATACTAGTAGCCACAATACATAACATTTGTCCATACTAGTAGCCACAATACATAACATTTGTCCATACTAGTAGCCACAATACATAACATTTGTCCATACTAGTAGCCACAATACTCAACATTTGTCCATACTAATAGCCACAATACATAACATTTGTCCATACTAGTAGCCACAATACTCAACATTTGTCCATACTAGTAGCCACAATGTTAAACATTTGTCCATACTAGTAGCCACAATACATAACATTTGTCCATACTAGTAGCCACAATGTTCAACATTTGTCCATACTAGTAGCCACAATGTTCAACATTTGTCCATACTAGTAGCCACAATACATAACATTTGTCCATACTAGTAGCCACAACCCTCAACATTTGTCCATACTAGTAGCCACAATGTTCAACATTTGTCCATATATCTGATTTCAGCCTTAACCCTGGACCGACGTTTTGGAAATCTGCAATCTAGGGCAACCCAGGTATATTTCTTATCTACCTGTACATGAAATCATAGCAACCAACTATAGACAATCATACTATTTCTAGTGCCTATATACATATTTTGTGTTCGTATCTTATACAATTACAGCTCATACTCTTTGTGTACATTCGAGGAGTTGCTTTCATTTTATTTATATCTTATACACACATACTCATATACCTACACATTTTGTTATATAGTATTTAAACAGTACATATGTATGTTATAGTATTTAAACAGTACATATGTATGTTTTTTTTAAATATATTTCTGATATACATGTATAATATATCTAACCAAAAGAAATTGACACACGTATCTATCAACAACCACTACTCTAGACAAACATTTGATTACAGTGTATCACGTATCCATCAACAACCACTACTTTAGACAAACATTTGATTTACAGTGTATCACGTATCCATCAACAACCACTACTCTAGACAAACATTTGATTTACAGTGTATCACGTACCCATCAACAACCACTACTCTAGACAAACATTTGACTACAGTGTATCACGTATCTATCAACAACCACTACTCTAGACAAACATTGGATTACAGTGGATCACGTATCCATCAACAACCACTACTCTAGACAAACGTTTGATTACAGTGTATCACGTATTTATCTAGCATGTTGTAGTTTGATTTTTATTTTTTCTCATAATATCAGAGTATTCATTTAACACCAGTTTTATGTATATATTTGGTTTGATATACAGATCTGATATATCCGATTACGTTCAATGTATCTATACCTGGCTAAAGTTTGAATCGTTTCTTACCGCCTGATTATCCTTTTAACCGCTTTTTGTTCATATTCATGTAAACAACTCCAGCTGAATAGAAATGTTCATTGCAGTATCTTGTATATTTGTGTAATAACACATTCAATGTGGCTGCATTTTATTTTCTTAATAAACTAACGCATTGTTTCATTAATTATACTTTAAAATTGTTTACATGGATTTCACAATTTGTTACATTTGCAACATAATGAATAAGAGAAACGATAAAAAAAATTTCATAATATATGGTCATGTGATAAATTATTAATAATTGATAACTCATAGATAAATCTGACATTAAAAATATTTTTAATTATCAAGTGGTATAATTTAGTGAGTTTCTAAGTTTAATATGAAATTTCGCAATGGTTAAATTAAAAAAAAAAATGTATGATGTACTGTCAAACACAATAAAATAATTAGTTCATTATGAATGCAATACATGAGTCAACTGTAAAGGGCTCACTGACTCTCTCCCCCCTCTCTCTCTCTCTCTCTCTCTCTCTCTCTCTCTCTCTCTGTGTGTAGTGTATCTCTTTCACGTATAGGCCTGACAACATTTCTGTGACGATTTCTTACTCACAGCTCATATTCCAGGACGTACGTTTGAAATACAAATCATATGATTCTCTGAACGATTTTTTTTTTCATTCCTTCCATTGATTTTGGTGAGTTGAATCATTTAAAGGATCAGTCCATTGATCCGCTAGCATCAATCATTTATTAAAACCTGAGACACCTGATTAAAGTTTGGGGCTAATCATTCTTGTCATACGGTGGTTAGTGAGTTAATTAAAGATCTCCATCCCTGGGACGGCCGTACCCTTGTCGTGTTGCGTGACCAACCCTGGTGCCCCATCGACACTGTTGGTTTAATTGCACTTTGAATGATCAAAAGTTAACTGCTTGGATCAAAGTTGGCAACAATATGCTATTGCATTACCAGTTGATTACATGAGATCGAACTCAGCAACGATATATGTTATTGCATTACCAGTTGATTACATGAGATCGAACTCAACAACGATATGTTATTACATTACCATTGGAATGCATGAGATCGAACTCAACAACTATATGTTATTGCATTACCAGTTGATTACATGAGATCGAACTCAACAACGATATGTTATTACATTACCATTGGAATTCATGAGATCGAACTCAGCAACGATATGTTATTACCATTGGAAATACATGGGATTAAACTCAGAAAAAAATATGTTGCAACTATTGTAATACATCTAACTCAGCAACAGTATGTTATTACCAGTGGAATACATGTTTATTATATACTTGTTGAGAAAACTCCACAGATGAGGGACTTATTATTCTCAAGTTAAATGACCTATTGTTGACTCACGTCGAGGGACTTACATGCAGTCATACTGTTCGATACACTGTGTACACCATTGTCCACTCCTGTTGAGGTCAAGTTAAAATATGGGCACTTCTCCTCGAATATAAGGGCTCGTTCGCAAATGACGTAACGCTTAGGGGAGAGGGGGGGGTCTGTGAAATTGTGACGTCACAAAAAATAATAATTATCAATGAGGGAATTAGTTAAACTTAATTTTTTTTTTTTTTTTGCCGTTCTTAGGCCAGACATTCAAGAGAGGTAATTGAAGGTTTTAGAGGACTAGAAGCTCATGATTATTTTGGAGGAACGTTCACATGTTAAACAAATGGCAGAGGTTGCGGTAATAGGCATATGTAATATAACGCTATGAATTGAACTGAAATAACACTTGTTTTTTAACTTGTGACGTGACATAATGGGGGTGGGGGGAATTTGTGACACTTTGTGACAAGGGGGGGGGTCTAAAATGTCGTTTTTTTGCGCTACGTCATTTGCGAACGAGCCCTATTATGTCTCAATATGACGATTTAAGTTATGTTCATATAGGCATCTTACAGTTTTCTTCTGTAAAGTATATTATTCCGGACACTCAACTACTCCATCCGTTCAGTTCATATGTTCTAAACCAACGGTTCTAAAAGTGTGAGTCCAGACAAAAATGGTGGGTCGCGGGCGAATTTCATGTGTGTCGCGGACACAATGTAAATTAATAATTCAAAGATTGAAAAAATCTAAACATAACCCTTTTTCTCTATATGCTAGCAATCTTAATGTTTGTAGTAATAAATGTAAATGTAAAAAGTAAAATTGTAAATACACATTTACAACGAATGGCGTTCTTATTACCTTTCTTTTAGTTTTACTTCGCAGGTGGGTCGTGGAAACAAAATAGTTGTCAAAGTGGACCGTGAAGCTTGAGAACCACTGTTCTAAACTATCAATTTCTTAAAGTTTTCTCCCCACAGTTCATAAAACTATCAATTTCTTAAAGTTTTCTCCCTGCAGTTCATAAAACTATCAATTTCTTAAAGTTTTCTCCCAGCACTTCATAAAACTATCAATTTCTTAAAGTTTTCTCCCCACAGTTCATAAAACTATCAATTTCTTAAAGTTTTCTCCCCACAGTTCATAAAACTATCAATTTCTTAAAGTTTTCTCCCTTCAGTTCATAAAACTATCAATTACTTAAAGTTTTCTCCCTTCAGTTCATAAAACTATCAATTTCTTAAAGTTTTCTCCCTTCAGTTCATAAAACTATCAATTTCTTAAAGTTTTCTCCCTTCAGTTCATAAAACTATCAATTTCTTAAAGTTTTCTCCCTGTAGTTCATAAAACTATCAATTTCTTAAAGTTTTCTCCCTGCAGTTCATAAAACTATTAATCTCTTTTTATCTTTCTTTTTTTTTAATGTATCTTTCGACTATCAATAAAGTTTTCGCATGTCAAAGTTTCCACTGTATTTATTTCGAAATCCATTCTATACGCTATCATGTGAAATATTTAGAAATATCGATATTATTAATTACATGGTCTCAGACTACCTGGTGCCTATCGGTGGGTTGTGCACCAGGCGCACATCCTGAGCCCCGGCCTCAGAAGGGCCCCCGCTAAACACCAAGTCTAAACTTATTTTTTTTTGTTTTTACCTTTCCCTATTTTTTAAAAGGGGGCCCACATTATTCTTCAGCACCAGGGGCCCTAACCGACCTCAATCCGCCTCTGGCCACAAACTGAGCACACCAAGCAAAATAACGTGATCATTGGTAATCGAAGTAGTATGTAATCGGACTGGAAATAGATTCTGCTCCATGAGCACAAGTTCCGCCATTAAGTCTTACTTGACTGTAAAGGTATCGGCTAACAAGTATCGATTCCATATCAACGCTAATGAAATGACAGGGCACAATGATTACTCCCCGGGATTTATTCCGCTCTATAACATTGCTTGGCGGAAAGGTACTTAAAACATCCTCTTGGTAACATCCATCTAGAGTAGTGGTTCTCAGACTTGTGAAATTCCCGACCCACTAATAAGCCCGATCAGTTTTCGCGACCCAGATTAAAGAAAGAAAGAGAAGAGAAATGAAAATTTAAATTTCATTCACAATGTACTCCCAATAAGTAATTTAGAAAAGTTTAGCGACCGACTTCAAGAGACTCATAATTTGAGAAACACTGATCTGAAGAATCGATTTGGGTTCATGTGGAATCGAGTTGGGTTATCGCCCCTTCCTTTCCTTTCCTCCTCCAGCCCCCCCCCTGGGCCTTTTTTTCCCCCCATAAACTCAATAACGATGAGCATTCGATCATGTGATCAATCACGTGTAGGCTACGTCACATGTGACAGATGTCTGAATGTACTCCGTGCACATCTGAGTACTTGGAAGTATACATCGCGCACAATCTCTGTCAAATCAGAATAATGTATTATGGGACTAATAAGTACTTTAGTGCAATTACCCGTGAATTCGATTCTGTCATTCTTCATTGACCTTCAGTAGCGATCATGGCTACCGACCCAGGCTCCGAGCATAATGGAGGCCCGGGCTAGAAGTATTTTTGGTGCGATATATGTAAACTAAATTAAAAGTGTTTTAGGCCAGGCTAGCCTAACATACATATTGGGTCAGGCTCAAGCCAGACTAGCCTAACATACATATTGAGTTAGGGTCAAGCCAGACTAGCCTAATATACATATTGGGTTAGGCTCAAGCCAGACTAGCCTAACATACTTATAGGGTTAGGCTCAAGCCAGACTAGCCTAACATACATATTGGGTTAGGCTCAAGCCAGACTAGCCTAACATACTTATTGGGTTAGGCTCAAGCCAGACTAGCCTAACATACATATTGGGTTAGGCTCAAGCCAGACTAGCCTAACATGCATATTAGGTCATGCTCGAATTGCTTTAAATGTTTCTTTTATAAATATATGTATAAATGAAGCATTTGGGTGTTATGCTAGCCACACAACTTATATATTATTCAGTAGCTACAGAAAAATTTAATCTTCCCTGATGGTCTCTCAAGGGTTAACAGAACCTAACTTACTATACTAATTGAGGCGTTTAAAACCGTAGCAGCCTCACCCTAGAGCCGCAGCTAGCTATTGTAACGCCCTGCACGAGTTACATTTTGGCGCCCTCCTTCCAATCTGAAAAGTGCAAAAACTTCATAGCTCGGTGCCCTGTGCGGCTGTACAACCCACAGTCCCCTACCTACGGTACTGCCTACCAGCATTGTGCCCTACCTACGCCACTGCCTAACTCCGCTGTACCTTACTGCCTAACCCACATATAACACTCGCCCTAGGACCCCGCCCACTCAACAGTAATGATTTATCTGTTATTGTATTAACTTAGAATTAAATATCAAATCCACCGACCCCCAGGAATAGTCCACATAATATTTAAAATTGTCGTCTAATCTAAATCCAATAGTGTTTTATTTTACAGATATATGTACTTAAGCGTGTTTTCAGTTTAAATGGAATTTCATTGTCTACGTAATATGTATAAATATCTTTGTCTGCCTAAAGAATATACATTTACAATAATTCAAATAACAATCAATTTTGAAAATTAAATTGCTAACTCCTTAGGTAGAAATGTTATTTTTGTATGGAGAGTTTTAGAGGAGAGAATACAATTTGTTCAAACTATAAACCCATTTGTGGTGAATAGGCAATTAGTAAACATAAACTAACTTATCGCTGAACTTTTTTTATTTTAATTTTGGCTTCTTTCTTTCATTCAGCATTATTTAACTTTTGATAGTTATCCCGATTTGGAATTACTTTTATAAGATAATTTTGTTGTTGTTATTGTACAGCCAATGTGGCGTAAAGTAAATGATTGTGCAACACTTGATTTAACTACAACACAGACGAGAGATGGAAGTTACTTAGATGGCCAACTGGCATCTTCTTGATGGCCAGGGAAAGAAAAAAAAAGCCGTAATCCTAAACCTCCAAAATGAGAAGAAGGGTTGTCACCGATCGATTGTACAGGATATCAGACGGAAGATATACAGTGTTACATCCGACCTCGGAGATCTTGTTACTGAACAGAGGCTAGCAAGAACCTGCTGTATGACTTTCATGTAGAATATGTAAATCTTGCCCGTCCTGTTTCATCTTACTAGATATGTTGTATGTTGTAACTAGATGTGTATAATATGAGCGTTGCACACAGATTGTATTGAATGATGTGCCTGTAACAAACATTGTAAATAAAATATATAGTCAACTTACTAGTTGGATATCATATCAAGGGAAATTATTGGGGATGATTATCAAAATAATAATATGTTTTTATTAAGATAATTGAATGTTAAATTACCTACCTTAAAAAAAACTCGTAACATACCATAAGTTTATATAGGCAGCCAAGGCCGTAGCCAGGATTTTGTTGGGGGGGGGGGGGTTGTGCGGTTTGGGGGGGGGGGCTGTGCGGAGAGTTTTATATAAGAAAAAATTGAAACGCAATGATAAAGAAGTATATTTTATAATAAAATTTGATTTTTTGAATTAATTTGGGGCCTTGTAGGCAGCCAATAAGACGTGTGTAATATGGCATATTATTTTTTTTTTTTAAATAAATCAAAGTGTAGTGATATTGTATTAATATTCTATTTTATCTTATAAAAAAATCTCTTTGAAAAAACTATATGTGAATATTATTAAATAGATGTGTACAAATGTAATTGATAAGCTAAATAGAGGTTCATGTGCCATTATTTCAATTGTTCTTTCAAACTGTAAAGATCATTTCTGATGAATTCATTAAAATTTACACATGTTATTTATATCTGTAATGACATGTACGTTTGAATCTCTGTTGATTGTCTCGGAATGTCTCTGTTGATTGTCTCGGAATGACTCTGTTCATTGTCTCGGAATGTCTCTGTTCATTGTTTCGGAATGTCCTTGATGAATTGTAATATGCTTTTAAATAAGCTTTGTCAAAGACCACAATGAGTTCAAACGGTGTCATTTAAATATTCATTTACTTAAAGTGTAGTACACTGGAATCATTGAATTAGTCAATGACAGATCATAATCATTGAATTAGTCAATGACAGATCGGAATCATTGAATTAGTCAATGACAGATCGGAATCATTAAATTAGTCAATGACAGATCGGAATCATTGAATTAGTCAATGACAGATCGGAATCATTGAATTAGTCAATGACAGATCGGAATCATTGAATTAGTCAATGACAGATCGGAATCATTGAATTAGTTAATGACAGATCGGAATCATTGAATTAGTTAATGACAGATCAGAATAACTGAATTAGTTAATGGCAGATCGGAATCATTGAATTAGTCAATGACAGATAGGAATAATTGAATTAGCTAATGACAGATCGGATTCGCGCTGTGTTAGAGGGTACAACTGTCGACCATCCTCTCGGAATGTACGCTGTAGCCTTTTATAGGAATCATTTCATTTTGTCAATATCATCTAGTGTTTCTTGTTGCCCCTAGCTGCATCTAGTGTTTCTTGTTTCCCCTAGCTGCATCTAGTGTTTCTTGTTGCCCCTAGCTGCATCTAGTGTTTCTTGTTTCCCCTAGCTGCATCTAGTGTTTATTGTTGCCCCTAGCTGCATCTAAAGTTTGTTGTTGCCCCTAGCTGCATTTAGTGTTTATTGTTGCCCCTAGCCGCATCTAATGTTTGTTGTTGCCCCTAGCTGCATCTAGTGTATCTTGTTGCCCCTAGGTGCATTTAATGTTTATTGTTGCCCCTAGCTGCATCTAGTGTTTCTTGTTGCCCCAGCTTCATCTAGTGTTTCTTGTTGCCCCTAGCTGCATCTAGTGTTTCTTGTTGCCCCTAGCCGCTTCTAGTGTTTCTTGTTGCCCCTAGCTGCAGAAGAAAATAATGGGCCCCTTTATGTCGACAGCAAAAAAAAAAAACTTTGATGTGGGGTGGGCGTTAGGGTTCGTTGGAGTGCTTTCGTTGTTAAATCAACCTCTTGTTGCACCTTGAAATATTTTGTCTGGAGATAGTGGACGTATATCTTACCTGACGCTAATGACTGACATGATTTTAAAGACATGTGGAGTCACTTGGTGACATTCATTGTAAATATCTCCGCCATACACAAAGTTTCATACGTGAAATGACATATTCAGTACATACGTGAAATGACATATACAGTACATACGTGAAATGACATATACAGTACATACATGGAATGACATATACAGTACATACGTGGAATGACATATACAGTACATACGTGAAATGACATATACACTACACACGTGAAATGACATATACACTACACACGTGAAATGACATATACATTACATACGTGGAATGACATATACAGTACACACGTGAAAACACATATACAGTACATAAGTGAAATGACATACAGTACATACGTGGAATGACATATACAGTACAGAACAGTTTCAATATTTCTTTTACAACTGAATGTCGGCAATAAAAAAAAAAGTTGAGATTTTCAGGTTTACACCGCGCAGCGTCATTGACCGACTTCTGAGGGCACACAATAAATGAACAAGATATAGGGGGGGGCAGTTTTGTGCGTGGGCGGGTAGGTGAAGTAGAGGGAAGGGGGGAACAATTGACAAGTTGGGAGGGGAGGGAGCTTATTGGGTAAAAGTGCGTGGGGACGGGATATTTTTCTGGCATTTTTATTACTGTCTCTACTATCAAAAACACTTAAAGGCAGGAACAAAAATTGATATTTCCTTTTTATGTCCACTAGGTATAAAACCTGTTTTAAAATATATTCTACAATTATGTATTTTTTTTTAAATGTTCTAATTTTCCCTTTGTTTAAATTGACCCTTGAATACCTGTATTCATATCGATTCCTAAATCCAATCAATTTATGTTTCATTTTAAATACTTGCAGTTATTAAAAAAAAATAACGTGTAACAAACAATTAAACATCCTCTGATGTCAATCCAAAGAGTTCAAGATTAAACATTGGATTAAATGTCGATCCATTTCCATTTAAACCAATTAACTGTGACCTCAGTATTAATCCAGTATATTGCACGAAATCAATCAATGAGCTATCCGTACCAAAAATATAATCTTGATTCCACAATGTATGAACGTCTGACGTGTTTAAACAGGATCTTGAACCTTCTGGTGACGCCTTATTTCTGAAGTCACATTTCTGAGTTCTCCCATTGGAAAGGAAAGAGGGGGGTGGGGGGTACCATATCATCTTTCACTGTTGTACTGTTACTGTGTAAACATATATATATATATATCTGATATCTTGTCTACCGATGTCATTTATCATTATTTCACGTTGGGTGTGTCCAATGCCTCAAGTCAACCAGAGCCCTACTTACTTGTTCTAAGTCTAGTAGTATTGGTGACTTTATGTTTGTTTATATGTCAGGTAGTGTTGGTGACTTTATGTTTGTTTATATGTCAGGTAGTGTTGGTGACTTTATGTTTGTTTATATGTCAGGTAGTGTTGGTGACTTTATGTTTGTTTATATGTCAGGTAGTGTTGGTGACTTTATGTTTGTTTATATGTCAGGTAGTGTTGGTGACTTTATGTTTGTTTATATGTCAGGTAGTGTTGGTGACTTTATGTTTGTTTATATGTCAGGTAGTGTTGGTGACTTTATGTTTGTTTATATGTCAGGTAGTGTTGGTGACTTTATGTTTGTTTATATGTCAGGTAGTGTTGGTGACTTTATGTTTGTTTATATGTCAGGTAGTGTTGGTGACTTTATGTTTGTTTATATGTCAGGTAGTGTTGGTGACTTTATGTTTGTTTATATGTCAGGTAGTGTTGGTGACTTTATGTTTGTTTATATGTCAGGTAGTGTTGGTGACTTTATGTTTGTTTATATGTCAGGTAGTGTTGGTGACTTTATGTTTGTTTATATGTCAGGTAGTGTTGGTGACTTTATGTTTGTTTATATGTCAGGTAGTGTTGGTGACTTTATGTTTGTTTATATGTCAGGTAGTGTTGGTGACTTTATGTTTGTTTATATGTCAGGTAGTGTTGGTGACTTTATGTTTGTTTATATGTCAGGTAGTGTTGGTGACTTTATGTTTGTTTATATGTCAGGTAGTGTTGGTGACTTTATGTTTGTTTATATGTCAGGTAGTGTTGGTGACTTTATGTTTGTTTATATGTCAGGTAGTGTTGGTGACTTTATGTTTGTTTATATGTCAGGTAGTGTTGGTGACTTTATGTTTGTTTATATGTCAGGTAGTGTTGGTGACTTTATGTTTGTTTATATGTCAGGTAGTGTTGGTGACTTTATGTTTGTTTATATGTCAGGTAGTGTTGGTGACTTTATGTTTGTTTATATGTCAGGTAGTGTTGGTGACTTTATGTTTGTTTATATGTCAGGTAGTGTTGGTGACTTTATGTTTGTTTATATGTCAGGTAGTGTTGGTGACTTTATGTTTGTTTATATGTCAGGTAGTGTTGGTGACTTTATGTTTGTTTATATGTCAGGTAGTGTTGGTGACTTTATGTTTGTTTATATGTCAGGTAGTGTTGGTGACTTTATGTTTGTTTATATGTCAGGTAGTGTTGGTGACTTTATGTTTGTTTATATGTCAGGTAGTGTTGGTGACTTTATGTTTGTTTATATGTCAGGTAGTGTTGGTGACTTTATGTTTGTTTATATGTCAGGTAGTGTTGGTGACTTTATGTTTGTTTATATGTCAGGTAGTATTGGTGACTTTATGTTTGTTTATATGTCAGGTAGTGTTGGTGACTTTATGTTTGTTTATATGTCAGGTAGTATTGGTGACTTTATGTTTGTTTATATAACCCGTTACTCCTTTCATTTTTAAATTAAACTTTGCCACACGGGGGGGTGGTATTAGGGGTGTATTGTTTGTTTCGCTGACTTACCAGGGGTAGTGTGCAGCTTTTCAGGGCATGTCTTGCGTCTTCAGGGGGCCCTAGAGCCAAATTTACCTGTCTGGGCCCTGTTGGTATCACATTTAAAAAGATATTAGTACCGAAAGGGACTCCCCCCCCCCCGCGTTCACCTACTTTGCTTACCCATAAGAACGGTTTTGCAGTTTACACACCTGTTTTGAGCTCTGCGGACGTCTTTCTGACCAACAAAACTACAAGCAACCACAAGAGGTTTGAACCCAAAACCTTCAGTTCACTAGTCATGAGCAGAAACTAACATACACCAAAATATCAACAATAAACAATTTTCATATAATTTTGAAGTTTGTCAGAACATCTTTGAATCACTATGAGTTGAAATATTGATTAATATTTGTCTGTTTTGCAACGATTTTTTAAGCTGTATTATTATGAAGAAAATGTTAATATAATATAGGTCTGTCTTGTTCAGTATAATGTAGTTCTGCATTGTATTTTATTTAACTATGTTGTCGGTGTTGATGAATTGGCTACAAGAGAAATACAGGAAATGAAAGAATTTGTTGCTAGATTATCAACAAAATTGTTTTCAAATAAAAGTTAGACATCACTTGACTTTTTTATGTTGTTTTATTTGTCCATGATAAATTAAACACGTGACAAGAATAAATTAAGAAGCACCAATCAATAAACGAGATTGAACCAGACGATAAGTTAACAAGTGGCTGTCAATACAGTTGTTACGTAATGGTGTTGTTGCTGGTTTTAGTAGTAGTATTATTATTTAAAATTAAACTAAAAATATTTTTTTTGAAATTCATAAAAAATTAAAACCCAATGTGTATCTGTTCCGTAGTAAGTCTGTCTCTCTCTCTCTCTCTTTCTATCTCTCCCTTCTCTCCCTTCTCTCTCTCTCTCTCTCTCTCTCTCTCTCTCTCTCTCCCTCCCTCCTCTCTCTCTCTCTCTCTCTCTCTCTCTCTCTGTGTTTCTCAAGACACTATTATATAAATATATCATTAATGACGCAATCCTTGAGAAAATGAGATATTAATCGTTAAGAACACCGTGTACAATCAAATGAAAAACCAAACTGTAAGACAATGATTCACTATATATTAACATCTATTGACTCTAACACTCCAGCAGCCGCATAGTCTATTCAAGCTGCAAATCGAAATGCTCGGCTAACTCTTTTCAAAAATATTTTAAATCCCTTTTTTTTTTCCCTCTAAAAAGACAAATAAATATTTCGCATTTTTTTTTTTAAATTACAAAAAAAAAAGTGCAGGTATTCCCGCCCCACCCGGTCCCTCCCTCCCCCCCCCCCCAGTCAAACTAACATAAGATAAATTTAAATAAATCTATAAATAGATTCGTTACCAGTGTCCCGGCTGATAGTGTCGAAGTTTTTCTTTTTTTTTTTTGAATGAACAATTTCTAATGTGTGTGTGTGTGTTTATGTACATATACGCCAGTGTGCGTGATGATGACGTATCTGTGTATTATTTGAACAAATAAAGTTGAGTGTGTCAAGACCTGACTGTAGCCTTATCTTTTACTTTGTTGGTTCAAGGATTCCACCAGGCCCGGCCATGAAATGGCAACTATTGTTGAACTTGAGATTTCGGGCTGTGCTCGCTATTGTTCTGTGTTTGTGAAAAAATAGAAAAGGTACATTTTTTTTTACCCACATGAAATTACACACCTGTACATTTTTTTACACACACACACACACATAAAGTGCAAACCACTGCACACGTACTTTAGCCAAACGTATAGAGATGCAGCGCCCTCTAAAGTAAAACTTGCATCCAGGTGACACAAGGGTGGCAACTCTATACCTTGGATAAGATTTTGGGCACATAAACGTAGGGGGGGGCACACTATTTCGGGGTCCACACCAGCGATGGTAGCCACAATGTGTGGGCCCACAAGTGAAAGGGGTTGACGAACGTCGGAGGGTCTCATGTGTGTGTGTGTTGGGAGTAACACAAGTGGCTCATCTAGTGGACACAGTGGATGTAGCCACACAAGCTGGTTGAGTTATGGGCACACACACAAATGTACGGAAGTCTCTAAACAATAACAAAGGGGCCTCAATCGCGGGGGTGGGCAAAAGTCGATGCCATCATCGTAGATTGCCACAAGTGAAAATTGCCCACAAGTTGTGGGAGCACAACATCAGGGCCACAAATGTGTGGGGTCACAAGCGGTGGACTGTGGTGTCTGGGGAGAGAAAAATGTTTTAGCTACACGCCTGGGGTTGGGTGGGGGGGGACACAAATGTTAGGGGCCTAATGGTAAGATTTCCTACAAATACGATGGAATTGATTTAGATGTTCTTACCGTTCCTACCTATAAAGTAGAGTTGAATTGGACTATACAGTAGAATTAAATTTGATGTATAAAGTAGAACTGAATTGGACTATACAGTAGAATTAAATTTGATGTATAAAGTAGAACTGAATTGGACTATACAGTAAAATTAAATTTGATGTATAAAGTAGAACTGAATTGGACTATACAGTAAAATTAAATTTGATGTATTAAGTAGAACTGAATTGGACTATACAGTAAAATTAAATTTGATGTATAAAGTAGAACTGAATTGGACTATACAGTAAAATTAAATTTGATGTATAAAGTAGAACTGAATTGGACTATACAGTAAAATTAAATTTGATGTATAAAGTAGAACTGAATGGGACGCTTCAATCGCTCCGTCCTAAATAGTTGGAGTGAATTAGGTTGTTCTTCCCAAAACTAGTGGGTGGGGGTAAGAGTGGTGAGACTACGGTATTGTCTAATCTCGCGTACTGTTAAATCTGATCTGAACATTCTAAAACTTGATATCTGTGTCAGTTGAGACTTATATGCCAGGCCAAGGGATTATCAGCCATGAAAAGGTTCAGAAAGGAGTCAATACGCACGGTCACGTGATGGATTCTGAAAGAATGTTCATGTTTCATTGTGAACTTTTGAAAAATTTTAATCTCCAAATGTACTGACTGCTGTCGGCCAGGGTGCTACTTCTGCCATACTTCTGCCATACTTCTGACATACTTCTGCCATACTTCTGACATACTTCTGACATACTTCTGCCATATTTATTATAACAAATTTTAGATACAACAATCGGATAATGTCTGCTACAAGGACATCCCAGGGACGAGGGCACATTGATCATGGCCGGAGTGATGAGATTAATACATCAACTAAAGTACAATATGGTGAATTAATAAAAGGGGCAATTAAATTTTAAATAAAACTAAATACGGTTTAATTTTTTGTTACATCGAAATAATTTTATTTTATATGACTTTGTAGTAATAATATTGCTTAAGATATTATCAACTTAATTCATCTTTAAACTTCGTATTAAATTTTTAAAAAAATATTTATTAACGATATTTAAACTCATTAAAAGCATTTTAAACTACATAACAAGATATAGTTATATTTGTTGCATATTAATTTTATCAATGGACGCACCCTTACTCCCCCATAATCAAAGGTTGTTGCCATTTGATTTAAAATGACACCTTGCTATCTACTAGTAACACTGTAGCATTAATAACACTGGTAAACAGTGAATTCATTGCCAGTGATATTTGAATCATTTTATACAAAGTCAACTATGCTGATTTAGAATATGTAAGTGATTTTGCTAGATTGGCTCTACTTTACGAGATAATTAAAATTAATGAAATAATGTATGCACCGTGTTTGAAAATTGTCAAGAATTGCATGAAGTAAAATAGTATACTAACAGATAGTAGTGAAACTGTTAATGGTCATGCAGAAATTTGTTCAAAAATATGTGTAATAGTGTTATAGAGGAAAACATTTTCATTTGAAAAACTAATTATGTCTAATTAATTAATTAATTAATATGTTTATTGTCTATGGTAATGCATTAGCAAATCGCTGTTTGCTCGACTTCCTTTTGTGCGTGTTGTTGGGGCAATTGCGCTGGAGGCTCCAACAGTAGTCAGCCATCATATGTATGTCCCATCTTCCTTGATATCTCTCCTCCATCACCCTAATATCCTGATAAAACCTCTCACATTGTTCCTCACTGAAGTCCCCAAGGTTACCTGGAAATTTGTCTAAATGACTGTGCAGGTAATGTACCTTGATGCTCATATTTGCTCTAATGTTTCTGAAGTTAGCGAGCATATCTTGCACCACCAGTTCTTCGTAATTCTCTGCTCTGTTATTACCTAAGAAGTTCCTGACAACTGAAACAAAACTATTCCATGAAGAAGCTTCAAGGTGATCCATGAAATAGGTAAAATTTCGATCGTTGATGAGTTCTCGAATCTGAGGACCGTCAAAAATCCCAGCTTTCAGCTTCTCCATGCTCAATCCGGGGAATGATCTACAAATATACTTGAAGCAATTGCCAGATTTGTCCAAAGCCTTAACAAATTGTTTCATTAAGCCTAATTTGATATGAAGCGGTGGGAGAATGATCTTATTTTTGTCAACCTAAGGCTTGTCGATGATATTTTCTTTACCTACAGTCATTGTTTCCCTTGCAGGCCATCCCACTCTTGTCTAATGATCTTGCCTTGCCCTGCTATCCCAAAGGCACTTGAAGCATGGGCATTTTGTGTATTCTGACTGCTGCCCAAGCAAGAAGTTTACCATTTTTAGATCAACACAAATTGACCACTGATACTCATAATAACGGACTTTCTGCAATACTGTTTTGATATTCTCATACTCTTCTTTAAGTGTTGTTGAGTGAGCAATGGGAAGAGATGCATAACGGTTACCATTGTGTAACAGAACAAATTTTAAGCTTCTGATGGTACTGTCTATAAAAAGACGCCAGTCTTCGGAATGGTAGTCTTGTAGTCCCATTTGGAGCAGAAGTCCAGGGATGTCATTACAGTAAACAAGATCTTCCTTTTGCTGGAATATGGAAGAAGAAACTCTTCTCTTTCCCTATAAGATGTTATTTTAAATTCTGGTTTGAGAAAATTTCTGTCATTGAGCCTGGACGCTAAAAGCTCAGCTGCTTGCTTGGACAGATTTAGGTCTCGTATAAGGTCATTGAGTTCTTCTTGGTTGAATGGTTGAGGTGTTGAAGAACTTCCTTCATAATCGCTTTCTCTGTTTTCACCTGCCAAAAACTCCAGATCTTGCCCCTCGTCGGAGTCTGATGGTGAAAGCTATAATAATCCAGTAAACACTGGTATAGGAACTTCACTGCTATGTGGAATTGGTCTCCTTGCAGATTAAAGTTCATGATAATCCCACTTAGATTTCTTGTGTCGATTGAAGCCTTTGACATTCACAATACAAAAATAACAATCACCAAAATGGTCTTTCGGATCTCGCCATACCATTGGTACACCGAACTTAGACTTTTCTTCTCACGGTAGGCTCTCCACACAGTTGTTGCAGAACTTCAGGACTTCAGATATAATAATTTCAATGAGACACAACAGACACCAAACTTATTTCATTTGTTTTACACAAAGGGTACAATCATATTTTCAAGGGTGTCCAATATCTCAGAAACTAGAGCCAATTTAGCAAAAGTAGTGGCAGTTTTGAAATCAGCACCCATGAATTGTTATAAATTCATTCAAACATTCTTGGCAATTCGCAAAAATTTTTTTTTGTTGAGCTGTGTAATTGTAGAAAGACTACTGAAAGCAAGCAATTACACTTTTTACATTATGTCTTGATCTACTGAGTAAGAAACCTAAAAGTCATCAGCGATGTCAAGTTGCGAACATTAAATCAGTTGTCTTTTTTTTATATTCACTTTCTACCCCCATGCCCCTACCCCCACTACAGTATGACATAGGTCATAGGTCAGTAGGGCTTGAACATTCACCACTTACAGCTACCTACAACCCCCTCCTAGTCGCCATTAAATTAAAGTCACTAGATATGTATGAAAGTTGTAACAACTGGTTGGCTTGCTGCATTTAACAAATCTCTACTGTGTTCAGATCCATTGTGTATCTAGTGGCTTGTTGCATTTAACCAATCTCTACTCTGTTAAGATCCTTTGTGTATCTAGTGGCTTGTTGCATTTAACAAATCTCTACTCTGTTCAGATCCATTGTGTATCTAGTGGCTTGTTTCATTTAACAAATCTCTACTGTGTTCAGATCCATTGTGTATCTAGTGGCTTGTTGCATTTAACAAATCTCTACTCTGTTCAGATCCATTGCGCATCTAGTGGCTTGTTGCATTTAACAAATTTCTAATCTGTTCAGATCCATTGTGTATCTAATGGCTTGTTGCATTTAACAAATCTCTACTCTGTTCAGATCCATTGCGCATCTAGTGGCTTGTTGCATTTAACAAATCTCTACTGTGTTCAGATCCATTGTGTATGTAATGGCTTGTTCCATTTAACAAACATCTACTCTGTTCAGATCCATTGTGCATCTAGTGGCTTGTTGCATTTAACAAATCTCTACTGTGTTCAGATCCATTGTGTATGTAATGGCTTGTTCCATTTAACAAACATCTACTCTGTTCAGATCCATTGTGTATCTAGTCATATCTGTAATGACAAAAAAAAATTAAAAATAAAAGAAATAATACTTTGTCCGAAGTTGTATATTCTCTGAACTTGTATATTGTCGAAACTTGTATATTTACTTAAGTTGTATATTGTCTCAAGTTTTTTATTGTCTATAGTTGTATATTGTCTAAACTTGCATATTGTCTAAACTTGTATATTGTCTAAAGCTATATATTGTCTAAAGCTATATATTATCTAAAGCTATATATTGTCTAAAGCTGTATATTGTCTAAACTTGCATATTGTCTAAACTTGTAAATTGTCTAAACTTGCATATTGTCTAAAGCTATATATTATCTAAAGCTGTATATTGTCTAAAGCTGTATATTGTCTAGACTTGTATATTGTCTAAACTTGTATATTGTCTAGACTTGCATATTGTCTAGACTTGTATATTGTCTAGACTTGTATATTGTCTAGACTTGTATATTGTCTAGACTTGTATATTGTCTAGACTTGTATATTGTCTAGACTTGTATATTGTCTAGACTTGCATGTTCCAAGTTGAATCATCACCACACCTGGACAGATCAGTGAATTGAAATTGTTTGCGACAAGACAGAAGTCCGGGGGGACACTATCTCTTCTAATTAAACAAATTTACGGGGGGAGGGGGGGGAGGAGGAAAACTGACAGAAATTGTGGGGACGGAGGGGAAGCTATGGAAGTGAGAAAGGGGGGGAGGGGGGATTGTAATAGATCAGCTAAAAAATCTTTTTCTAAAACACGCGTGAGGGAGATGTTGTTTATTTTCCTTCTACCACCCTGCAAGGTTCACCTTCCATGTTTGGGGGGAGGGGGGTTAATCGACTGTTTTGAACTGTACAGTCCCTAACCCTGCATTTATATATATGTATATATATATATATATGTTCATTAGCATACACTGCTGTGCAGTAAAAACGAAAAATTCAAGCACAAAAACCCAAACACTTTCACACAAACCGAAACACTTTCACACAAACCGAAACACTTTCACACATTGACACATATAATATGTTTATAAATATGTGTGAAAGTGTTTTAGTTTGTGTGAAAGTGTTTGGGTTTGTGTGAAAGTGTTTGGGTTTTTGTGCTTGAATTTTTCGTTTTTACTGCACAGCAGTGTATGCTAATGAACATTCAAAGTGACTGACAATGAAACGATCAAACGATTTGAATGAATCAGCAGACGTGAATAAAAGACCTGAAAGATGGTTGTAAAGAATGTCCTACTCTGAGAGATGGTTGTAAAGAATGTCCTACTCTGAGAGATAGTTGTAAAGAATGTCCTACTCTGAGAGATGGTTGTAAAGAATGTCCTACTCTGAGAGATGGTTGTAAAGAATGTCCTACTCTGAGAGATAGTTGTAAAGAATGTCCTACTCTGAGAGATAGTTGTAAAGAATGTCTTACTGTGAGAAAATAAGGTCGCGGTACGGAATGTTTATACTATACTACGAGTACGAACAGCGGTCGGCAAAATTTCGAACCCAAAGGACGACTAAATATGGAGCTTTATTCCCGCGAACAAATAAATTCAAAAGTTTCATTCTATCATTTTTTTTTCTATTAATTATTCCCGTGTACCACAAAATATATGTGTAATTAAATGTGTATATCTTAAAATTAAAACAAAAATTCACTGATAAAGACCTCAATTCACAAATCGTTTTAGCTTAATAACGTGATAGATTTGACATTTTCTTCTGTGGACCAACATTTAAACACGGACCACTCATGGTCCACGGGCCACCAGTTGCCGACCGCTGCACTAGGGTCCAGGAGCTTTTTTCTGGACCACATCTGGTCAATTTGTTACATCATAAGTCAGTTTTTTTTTTTCCTTTTGTTTTTTGAATGTGTTAAATGAGTAGAAATATATGTTTACCGAGTAAACAAACTAATGTTATTGAAAATAAATAAAGGGTAACGGAGTATATAGAAATTGTATTTCATAATAAGTTATTCTTTATAACACCGACTCAGCGCAACAAATTAAATAAATAATAAATAACAAAGACCAGACGATACACGATGATATATGCCCTGGTTGTTGCCGTTCATTGTTGACTTTTTGACTAAATAATTGTTTGTGTTACTT
The DNA here is from genome assembly GCA_021962125.1 of Bulinus truncatus. NCBI lineage: Eukaryota > Metazoa > Mollusca > Gastropoda > Planorbidae > Bulinus > Bulinus truncatus. The sequence continues at coordinate 2,528,064 of JAGDYQ010000073.1, read as the reverse complement.
GTCTAAAATAGAATCTCACGGTGAAATTTTAACGGTTGCTTTCCTTGAATGAAATCTTAGAAAAGAATCGATTACCTCTAGAAACTCCCATTCATGTAGCAGATGTCTTGGTATGTAATCGCTGATTACGTTCCGTGTATGGGGATGTCAATGAAATGCAGACCAAGTATTGCGCACTCATTTAATTTTCCAAAAATATCGATCCCCATTTTTTTACTACTCGCGACACGTAATGTTAAGAGTCAAAACATACCGCTGCGTTTTCTTTGACGCATGCGTCATGCGTCAGTCGTATGAAAACCGTGTGACGTCACGAACCAATCTTTAAGAGCGATAACACAGACCGGCACGTCGTCTGTCGTGCGTATCTGCGTTTTTGATGCACTTTCTCAAAAAACGCATTGTAAACAATACAAAATGGATGCCTTGAAGACACCCATTCAATTACTTAAACAATGAAATTTTATAAAATATTTGTTTTATTGTGAAAAAAATTATTCAAATTTAAAGAGAAAAGTGAATTATATCATGCTGAAAAAAATAATGTAGTAAATCACAAAAATAACTATTTGTGAAACATTTTAGATTTAGACAGTGTTTAAATAGAGAAATACTAAGACTAAGTGCCGAAGCCATGGGGATGGGGTATTAAAGTGTTTTGTTTAATATTATTAATAACTGCTTCTCGCCCACTGATACAAACTAATAATATAAAAAAATGTAGTATACACAATTATTACATTTATTTTAATCAATATCATTATCAAAAGTTTGTATTAAACTCGGTATCACACGACTCGACTATGTTTCGAGACAGCAAGTCACACAATGACCAAACCATCACAACATCTATCGATGTAATAATTCAAGTGATCAGTTTCAAGTCCAATTGTCAAATGTATCTTAACTGAATTCAAATTTATTTCATGTTTAGTTTTCTGCTGTACTAGTTTGTTTGTTTTTTTACTCCGGTTCAAGTAATTAGCCCACTAAGACTAATTATATAAGTCTAACATTAGTAACATATTAGGTACTTCGATGACGATGAGAAAATTCAAAACAGTAATATAAAAGTTTAATATGTTTAATTCGATAGAGCTGGTTGCAAGCTTTCTAATGATACCACACTTAGTGTTCTATGTCTTTTAGAACAGATGTTATAATTTTTTTCAGGTATAAAAAAAAAGGGGGGGGGTCACTTTTACATAACATAAGGAATATAAAAAAAAAACTTTGACCAAAGTCTCAATGAGCTGCAGATAAAATTGCACAGTTTTTTATCTATAGAATGTATATACTCCAAATTTCCAACATAAATACTTTGATGTGTTTTGTTTATTGTCCAGTATTAATAAAGTTATTAAAAAATAAACAAAACAAAAATATTTTTATTTAGAATTTGAAGGCCGAGACTCGCCAAGAAAAACATTTTTATACTAAAAAAACTGTAACTACTAAAGCTGCAGGCCTCAAATTTTCAATTTAGATCCTTGAGTGAAAGTTAAGTAATATCATATCAAGCCTTCATTTAAAAACAAAAACTTATCTTTTTTTAATTTGATGGTCAAGATTAACATTTTAATGCTAAAAATTTCTTTTAACTTTTGAACCATGAAAGATGGAAGCCTGAAACTTTCAATTTAAATACTTTAATGAATGATGATTAATGTGCCTTATTAAGAAAATTTTGATCTTGAAAAAAAAATTAAAACATTTTTTTTTAATCTGACGTCAGCAGAGAATGAATTTTTATTATAGAAAATGTAAAACTTTTAAGCTATTTAAGTTATAGGCCTCAATCTTTTTTTTTATTATTCAAAACAGTACAATGAGGATAATTAACTCAAGGCATGGTATTGATTTTAAACATTTTATTTTATTAAACACTTTACAAAAATAAAGCTGATTGCGGTGGCTGACTGCTGGCGTTTTCATTGCCATTTATTATATTTGGTGCATAAGAAAAGAATACATGATTAGAATTTTCTGCACCTATTTTTTGAAAACACTTTCAAGTTTCACTTAAAGTTCCCATTTGTCAACTAAGTCATTTCTGGACATCTGTATCTGCATGAATATTATTACTATTAGTCTAATACTAACACCCTCTCTTAAAAACTAAACTAGACTAGACTATTATGTATTATCCATGTAGACATTATTTAACAAAAAAATAGTAATATTATTCTTAAGTCTTTCATTGTAGACCTAATTACAAATAAAATGGGTTACTAGAGTAAAAAAAAAATTGTTCTTGATATATGTTGACTAATGTTGACTTTTTAAACTTATCATTCTTCTAATACTACTTCTCAAGTTTAATTGTCTCTTATACTAGCAATTAGTTATTAGTAAACATTAGTTGGCTAATTTACATACTGTTTGGTAGTATAATCATTTTAATCATCATTTATTAATAGGAAAACAATAATAATTCTGAATACCTAGAGTTAGAGAGATTCATTTCAATGCTTTTATATTATTCATTTCAATGCTTTTATATTTACTTTCTCAAATAATGTTAGGCCTATCAGTATTTGCTAATGATTTTTATGGCTTATTAAAAATACTTAGTATTTTACTCTTATTTTTTTTTTCTTGATATGTGTTGACTTTGGACTTTGTAAACAACCAAACATTAACATAACTATAACATTCTTAATTGACATATATTTCAGCTTAACACAACTAATTTTGTTGACTTTTCACTTTGTAAACAAAACATTCTTCTACTTATGACCTAAATTATAGCTAATTATAATGTAATAGAGAATTATAACAATATATATTACATTTGTATTCATACTAATCATAAAAAAAACAATGAAATTTAGGTGTTTTTTTTTTCTACTAAAACACTTTTTTTTTTTACTGTTTCCTTAGTCCATGGTTGTGGCAATGATCACAGTTAAATTGAATGTTTAGAATTAGCATGTTTTTTTTGTTATGTATATACCTTACCTACTTTGCAATCTTTTTTATAGGCTTTTAATTTTATTACAGTAGCTCTCAGGTGGTGTGGCAGACCAATTCTGTGTTTTGGGAAATTTATAATCAATTATCACCTTCGCGAAGACCAATCGATTTGAAATTTCTAAAACTTGTGTATTCTTGATGACAATACACTATTATAGAATGTTTGTGTCTATTTATTAAATTCTTATGGAGCCCAAAGTGAATTAATTTTTGATAGTGTTTATATAAAGAGGGACGGATGGCCGAGTGGTGTAGATACTCGACTGTCGAACTGAGAGTCCTGGATTCGATCCACTGTAAGAACCATGTGAACATTTTCCAGGTGAAATTTGTTTCAAAGTCGTCCCACAAGTCCACCCAGCTTTAAATGGGTGCCTGACTTAAGTTGGGGAAGTAACGGCAGCTGGGCAAGGGATATAGCAGAATGGCATCTCAAGTTTTGCATTGGTTTATGAATTTAATGAGTTTTGAAGCTGTTTTTTTTTAGTCTGGTGTGCTATTTTTAATGTTGTATATAAACTTTACCCACAAAAGAAAGGGAAATTCTTTTAACAATATAATAGAATATAAAACTACTAAATTTGAGAGTTTTGTTATTCCACTATGTACCTTACTTATTAATTTATACTAACTACACAAACAAAAACAAGATAATTACTTTCGACACTAAAAAGTATAAATATTGATTAAATAAAAGCGTGGCCGCCAGAATAAAAATTAAATAACTGAATAAATTTATTCAAATGTTTGTATGATCTAAGCTATTTTATTAAAAGTATTTTTAAACAGTTTTTTTTTTACATTTTTTAAAATGCAAAACAACTATTAAACACAAAAGTATTTTTACTTTTTATTGCTAATTAAAATGTGTGCTGTTCCAAATCATAAAGATGCAATTTATCATTCAATTATTTTTTTTACTTTGAAATGTTGTCATTAAAAAAAGTTATTTCTGTGCCTTTAAGAATACATGTATAACCAAAAAGAATTCTATATGGTTTTAGGTGACAATACATACTATCTCTAGAACCTTTTATGGCATGAGAAATTGAATACTTTTTATGATCAAAGGATAAAAAAAATTGTTTTCAAGATATCAAAAGCCTACAACTATTTTAAAATAAAGCATTTTTGTAATTCAGAAAGTTTTTAGTTCTAAATAAAAAAAGACAACTCCTGCATCATATGTTTGACTGCTTATATTAAAAGATATTACACACTACTTAGCTCAATAAAAGAGCTGTGTTTTTGCATGACTCAAAAATGATATGATAATTTTAAAAATAAAGATGCCTAATAGTATTAGTTGATAAGCATTAGAATATCTTTACTTGTATGAATATTTAAAGTCTTTCATCTGAGATTCTGTTATTTCTTATTTGGAAATCTGTTTGGATTACAATGAGTGCTTTGGATTACAGGCTTTTTTATATATTAGAAGCCTAATGGGAGGCTTAATTTAGCTCTTAGTAGTCTTATAGAGCTGAATTTGATGCTTAGTTGAATAGTATTTGTATAATTTAAATAGATACGAAGTTACTGTCACCAAAAGTTATTTGGTTGTTAAAAGTACATCATTTCTCTATTTTGATACTATAATCATACTATAATGGTAGCTTTCTTTCTATAATTAAGATTGGCTATATATATTAATGAATATATATATATATATATATATATATATACAGGGGCATAACCAGGAGGGAGAAAGTGGGAGTTCCAAACTGACTCGAATGCCCCACCTGGCCCCCAAACATTTTTTTTTACATTAAATATTAAGTACATTATTTCATATTATGATGTCGAAAGTCAAAATACAGGGACCCCCAAAGAGGTCAAGCCCCCTCCAGGTCCTCCCAGTTCCTAAGTTTAGAACTGTATATCTATATATAAGTATAGAACTAGAACAGGGCTTCTTAAACTATGGGTTGCGACCCCATTTAGGGTCGCGTAGCAAAATTCTGGGGTCTCGAGAGATAAAAATACAATTTAACAGAAAATGTTTTTTAACTTGTAAAATATTAATTTATTTTTCTTTTATATTTGTATGGGGTCGTCAAGAAACTCGCAATCATAAATGGGGTCATGAATTACAAAAGTTTAAGAAGCCCTGAACTAGAATAATGTTGTTCCTGGTTAAATGAATAAATAACTTGATTACTTAACCCTACAGTTCCCCATGATTCATATATGAATCAACCATATTTTCTCATTATTATAATCTTATTATTAATTTTGGCCTAAAAAGGTGAATGTATTTATTCATGTTAACTCAGAGGGATGTAAAAGTTGTTTAGGTGAGTACAGTCAATTTAAGAGAATTTTTAACTGAACTGTGTAGGTCAGTGAGCATACTTTAGAAAACGCACGTCGTGGCAGTGTGTTTTGCCGAAAAACGACACGACGATGGCCTGTCGTGTCTAGTACGTCAAACGTGCGTTTGACGCACCGTCGTGTTGGTATATTTTGACTCTTACTGTTGGGTTTTTCATTGACTCGAACTGTTAAGAAAAATTAGGATTTGAAAACAGAAGAAATCATGAAGAAATTATTAATTTGAATTAGTATTTATAATAAACATAATACAAAGTTTAAAAATTGTAGGTCTGTGTTTATGTTTACTTTGATTTATATATTTTATTTCTAGTCTCTTCGACATCTATTGTAAATTTAGACATTTCAGCGCAAAGTGAGTTTCGAAGAAACCGTTTAATGCGAAAGTAACTCAACTTGAGATAATGAAAAATGAATAAATTTTAGTTTGTTTTAATCGTGCAGGGGGGGGGGGGGGCTGGGAACGAGATCAAAATAAACTGACTAAACACCCACACACACACACACACACACCTGACTGTGAATGCAGAAATACCGTTACCAAAATGTTGCAAGAACCATAAAGCTATTGGTACATCTATAAAACAATGTATCCAGCAGTCTTTATATGAACTAAAGTAACTTATGAGGACCGAGGACATAATCCTAGTTTTTGAATGAACTGTTGAACGCGAGATCTATTCAAAACACGTGACCTATGACATATGAAATATATATTTGACCAACGCGTGAACCGGAATCTATATTGTAGACCGTAACAAGTGTAAGAGTAATGTATGTATCTATTAAAAGTGCATTATTTAATCTTATTGACACTGAAATATTGTTACAAGTTATAAACCAGAAGATAACACTTTTTTTATGTACGTAGTTGTGCCAGGTATCAGTCACACAGGGTGGGCCTCCACACCATGCAGACAAGAGTGGTCATCAGAGATAGAAACCGTGGCGCCTTCTTTGAGGTCTGTGCAACCATTATATACACTATGGGGTCGTTTAAGTTGCAGCAATGTATAAAAGTTGGATCACGTAAAGTATTGATCAAGTGCAATCGACAAGTTTTATCATTACCTGAGTGAGGTGCTATAAAATATATAGATAGGCGCAAACAAGATAAAGTTGTGATTTATTGCACAGTGAGGTTGGTAGGTTCTCTCACCAGTATAGAATCATGGGTATGAATATGTGAACAGAAAAAGGGTCACGCGATGATGTGTTGACGCAAGTGAAATATCACTGACCACTCCACGTGCTGACCCGACTGGCCACTCCATGTACTGACTCAAAATGACATTTAACTGACTACTCCATGTACTGACTCAAATGGACATTTAACTGACCACTCCATGTACTGACTCAAAATGACATTTAACTGACCACTCCATGTATTGACTCAAAAGGACATTCAACTGACCACTCCATGTACTGACTCAAAATGACATTTAACTGACCACTCAATGTACTGACTCAAAATGACATTTAACTGACCACTCCATGTACTGACTCAAAATGACATTTAACTGACCACTCTATGTATTGAATCAGATAAAGACACATACAGCCTGTCGTATTATTGTTCATACAATGGGGGGGGGGTAGGCTGACGGGGTGAGGGTGTATCTTCAACTTACATGTTTATGCATCAAGACCATTTTTCTTACAAATGTGCATAACTTAAACTTTCCTGCCGTCTTGCTCCCTATGCCAGCGCTTCCCAAATTCTTTTTAAACTCCCCCCCTTCCCCGGGAAACGGTGCTGAAAGTGTGCCCACTGAGTTGAAGAATACTGTACTGAATAAATGATCAGTTTCGTGTACGGCAACTTAATATCTCTGACTTCGTCTGAATGTGTTCTTGAATGTTTCATCCCGCAGTCTCAAACTAGATGTGTCGGCCATGGCTGCCGAGCTGTTGTTGTCGTCTGCTGCCAGCGACCATCTTACCTGTCCTTTAAATCTCAGTTTCAATACCGACAGACGCAGCACGTTCTCTAGCATAAAACAATAATAAATCTACACCAAACCACGTGACTCTGGTGTCACTTGCTGGTTGAATGGGGTCACATTCCAGACCTTATTGTTTCCCCCACCCTCCCACCCCCAACCACTCCTAGCTCGAAATGTCTCAGAAGTTTCTAAAGCTCAGCATTAAGTTATCTGCCATTGCCTGTGTTTAGTTTTACGTCAATTTAGGTTTACCCAACCGGAACTTGGCCATTTTTGGAAGAGTATGTGAAGAAATTTGTTGATGTATGCGTATAATGTCAAGATAAATCGGGCAATATGTGTGAAAAAAGGATAGAATGAATCCTTTAAGATATATATACATATATATACATATATATATATATATGTGTGTGTTTGTGTGGAGAGAGGGGGGAGAGGGGAGAATGAGTGGGAGAGAGAGAGAGAGGGGGAGGGGGGGTGGGGAGAGAGAAAATTAGAAGACATAATAGTGAATAGGTTTGATAGTTACCTCCTGAGATAGAATACTATGATGATATAAGTAAAATATAGAGATAGATTACTATGTTAATACACATACATGTATGTAGGCTTTATGACAGACTAGTACGATAGTGTGATGGAAACGGTAAAATGATTCATTGGTGGTATATATCGTTATACAAGTATTTATATATGATTAGAATACAGATAAATGTGATACGTATTTTATAAGTAAAATAAGAAGATAAAGTATTTCTATGTATGCTTAATGTAGATTATGTGTGTATGAAGATAGATACGTGTTTTAATGTAGGCTATGTGTGGATGAAGATAGATACGTGTTTTAATGTAGGCTATGTGTGTATGAATATAGATAAGTGTTTTAATGTAGGCTATGTGTGTATGAATATAGATACGTGTTTTAATGTAGGCTACGTGTGTATGAAGATAGATACGTGTTTTAATGTAGGCTACGTGTGTATGAAGATAGATACGTGTTTTAATGTAGGCTATGTGTGTATGAAGACAGATACGTGTTTTAATGTAGGCTATGTGTGGATGAAGATAGATACGTGTTTTAATGTAGGCTATGTGTGCATGAAGATAGATACGTGTTTTAATGTAGGCTATGTGTGTATGAAGATAGATACGTGTTTTAATGTAGGCTATGTGTGGATGAAGATAGATACGTGTTTTAATGTGGGCTATGTGTGCATGAAGATAGATACGTGTTTTAATGTAGGCTATATGTGTATGAAGATAGATACGTGTTTTAATGTAGGCTATGTGTGTATGAATATAGATAAGTGTTTTAATGTAGGCTATGTGTGTATGAATATAGATACGTGTTTTAATGTAGGCTACGTGTGTATGAAGATAGATACGTGTTTTAATGTAGGCTACGTGTGTAAGAAGATAGATACGTGTTTTAATGTAGGCTATGTGTGTATGAAGACAGATACGTGTTTTAATGTAGGCTATGTGTGTATGAAGATAGATACGTGTTTTAATGTAGGCTATGTGTGCATGAAGATAGATACATTATTGTTTATGAAGATACAATGAGAATGCTTATACTAGTACAAGTGTCTGGAGACATAGACAGTTGAAAATGCTTCATATTTAAATGACTAATGTTTGAATGCGACGATAGAACAAGTCTTTTAAGGTGTGAGCGAATGTGTGTGTGTGTGTGCTGTGTGTGTGTGTGTGTGTGCAGTGTACGGAAATAGATGAGGGGGGGTAATCTCGACATATTTCAGTATTGATGTGAATCGACCTAAGAATGATTTCAAAGTCTAGTAGTTTATCCCATCATACTGCCACTAAATAACCGAATCAACACCCCGAGGTGGGGGAGGGGGGGTAGTTTAATCTGAGGACATAAAGTTGAAGTGGTTGATAAAGCGAGGAGGTGTGTATGTCTGGCAAATCAGATTCTGCAGCGGCCAGGTAGTTGCTAAATCTTTAGTTTGAAAAGGAATAAGTCCATGAATGGCAGAAAAAAAATCTCAAAGGATGGGGGAGGGGGGGAATGCAGTGAATAAGATAATATAATAAATAGGAAGAGGTTGTTTACATGGTCTTACAGCTACATAAATACAAGGACGTTCTTAACTTTTTAGTAGCCCTAGTCCGAGACAATCAGAGATAAATGGGTGCTCTGGACAGGAGTAACTTCTGGTGCCCTGAATTTACCAGATTTGAACAGAGCTGGCATTAGAAGGGTGCCAGTTAACCAGTGGGGGTCTTTAGATGTTCTCCCAGTGTGACTGTTCATGAGACTGGATCTGCGAGTATACTGTGCGGCATTCATTTGTAAACAAAAAGTTCCAAAGATCAATAGTTCATGTATTAGTACAGACATAACCAAACGAATTTGTACACATTTTATACTCATACGTTTAGTTATGGCATTGTAAAATACGAATTGTCTTATGAGGACATACACAAGAACGTATGCTATTTAGTCATTTTGCTTTTTGGGCATATACAAGAACATAAGTTATTAAAGTACTCATCATATTTGGACATATACAAGAACATATGTTATTAAAGTACTCATCATATTTGGACATATACAAGAACATATGTTATTAAAGTACTTATCATATTTGGACATACACAAGAACATATGTTATTAAAGTAATTATCATATTTGGACATACACAAGAACATAAGTTATTAAAGTACTCATCATATTTGGACATATACAAGAACATATGTTATTAAAGTACTCATCATATTTGGACATATACAAGAACATATGTTATTAAAGTACTTATCATATTTGGACATACACAAAAACATGTTATTAAAGTACTCATCATATTTGGACATATACAAGAACATATGTTATTAAAGTACTTATCATATTTGGACATACACAAGAACATATGTTATTAAAGTAATTATCATATTTGGACATACACAAGAACATATGTTATTAAAGTACTTATCATATTTGGACATATACAAGAACATATGTTATTAAAGTACTCATCATTTTTGGAAATACACAAAAACATAAGTTATTAAAGTACTCATCATATTTGGACATATACAAGAACATATGTTATTAAAGTACTTATCATATTTGGACATACACAAGAACTCCGTGGACTACCACCCCATTTGTCCATCTGCCCCAACCTGTCATAAGTAAATGATAAAATCTTTTGTCCATCTGCCCCAACCTATCATAAGTAAATGATAAAATCTTTTGTCCATCTGCCCCAACCTGTCATAAGTAAAGGATAAAATCTTTTGTCCATCTGCCCCAACCTGTCATAAGTAAATGATAAAATCGGAAGTATTTTTTTTTTCATGTTGATTCTGTCCATTGTTAAATTATGCCCGCCATATGTTTCACAGATCAATTTCTTGTTCTACTTTTTTCTAATGAGAAACAATTGTGTTCTTTCTCTTATGATGATATGAATAAATGTTTGTGTGTGTGTGTGTGTGTGTGTGATTGTGTGTTTTGACATCTGATCAATTAATCTATTGAGCCATCCACATTTGTTAGGGGTCATCCATAAAAAGACGTCCACACAAAAGATGGGGGGTCAGCAAAAAGTGGACAAGGGGTGAGGGGGTTGAGGACAGAGTGGATGGCCACAGTGATTCAATAAAATGTTTTTCAACAGTTATTATTTCATATTTAGAATTTTGCCTGCAAGTCTTATAACTTTTGAATTTCTGAAAAAAAAATCTTTGTAAATACTCTTTATATTGATGTACATTTTCCCAATTTAAAAATTTGAAATATTCATTCATTTACGTTCGATAATTTTTATGTTTTGGACGTCCACAACTGGGAGGGGGGGTCAAGTCAAAAGTGGACAGGGTGAGGGGGGGTAAAAAAAATGGTGGATGTCTTTTATGGATGATCACTTATGGATAAATCTATTAGTCTATGTCGAGTGTTAGGGCTATCTGGTGAACAAACGTTAAGATAAGAATATACAATTCTATTTATATATTAAAAAAATAAATATGTGTGTTAGATACCGGTAAGATTTATTAAAAAAAATACATAATGTGTGTGTTCAAGATACCCGGTATACGATTCTGTGTACATATCTGTAAGAAATCATCCATCCAATAGCTGTTCAGGTGAGGGCACACTAGTGTGTACATTATGTAAAAAGCAACAAACTTGTTTATGTGATAAATTGTGTTTGTCTGAAATTTCAAACGTCGTCTCGGTTCAGTTCAAGCTTCAAAAGTTACCTCGTATTGTTGGTGTATCTGTCCATCGTAGGACAATTGAAGTGTAGAACAATTGAAGTGTAGAACAATTGAAGTGTGGTACAACTGAAGTGTAGTACAATTGAAGTGTAGTACAACTGAAGTATTGGACAATTGAAGTGTAGTACAACTGAAGTGTAGTACAATTGAAGTGTGGAACAATTGAAGTGTAGTACAACTGAAGTGTAGTACAATTGAAGTGTAGTACAACTGAAGTGTTGGACAATTGAAGTGTAGAACAACTGAAGTGTAGTACAACTGAAGTGTAGTACAATTGAAGTGTAGTACAAATGAAGTGTTGGACAAATGAAGTGTTGGACAATTGAAGTGTTGGACAATTGAAGTGTTGGACAATTGAAGTGTAGTACAACTGAAGTGTTGGACAATTGAAGTGTAGTACAACTGAAGTGTTGGACAATTGAAGTGTTGGACAATTGAAGTGTTGGACAATTGAAGTGTAGTACAATTGAAGTGTAGTACAATTGAAGTGTTGGACAATTGAAGTGTTGGACAATTGAAGTGTTGGACAATTGAAGTGTAGTACAATTGAAGTGTAGTACAATTGAAGTGTAGTACAACTGAAGTGTAGTACAACTGAAGTGTTGGACAATGGAAGTGTAGTACAACTGAAGTGTAGTACAACTGAAGTGTTGGACAATTGAAGTGTTGGACAATTGAAGTGTAGTACAACTGAAGTGTTGGACAATTGAAGTGTAGTACAATTGAAGTGTAGTACAACTGAAGTGTAGTACAACTGAAGTGTTGGACAATTGAAGTGTTGGACAATTGAAGTGTTGGACAATTGAAGTGTAGTACAACTGAAGTGTTGGACAATTGAAGTGTAGTACAATTGAAGTGTAGAACAATTGAAGTGTAGTACAACTGAAGTGTAGTACAACTGAAGTGTAGTACAATTGAAATACGAGCCATTTTAAATTTAAGTTATTGAAAAGTCACGTAGATTTACTATAACAGAATTGCCTCTATACTCTGTTAACTCTACTCCAGCGGTGACCATACTACGGTGACCTTATACGTTGTACCTCTACCAATTTAGTCACAAAAATAATTCAAAGTGTATTGAACAATGCCGACAAAGAAATTCAAGTAATTAAATACAATGAGTATGGAGGGGGGGGGGTTATGTCCAAACGTACCACAGGTCAACATGACCTGAACGCGAGTTGAACTGGATGGACGATGTTTGACATTTGTATATTAGACGAGTATTGTTATCGCCAAATATTGCATTGTGTTTGCGCGTGTGCCCATGGACATATCATTGATCAACGTGATAACTGTGAGTACACATTGTGTCAGTGAGTATGATAACTGTGAGTACACACTGTGTCAGTGAGTATGATAACTGTGAGTACACATTGTGTCAGTGAGTATGATAACTGTGAGTACACATTGTGTCAGTGAGTATGATAACTGTGAGTACACATTGTGTCAGTGAGTATGATAACTGTGAGTGCACATTGTGTCAGTGAGTATGATAACTGTGAGTACACACTGTGTCCGTGAGTATGATAACTGTGAGTACATACTGTGTCAGTGAGTATGATAACTGTGAGTACACACTGTGTCAGTGAGTATGATAACTGTGAGTACACATTGTGTCAGTGAGTATGATAACTGTGAGTACATACTGTGTCAGTGAGTATGATAACTGTGAGTACACACTGTGTCAGTGAGTATGATAACTGTGAGTACACATTGTGTCAGTGAGTATGATAACTGTGAGTACACACTGTGTCCGTGAGTATGATAACTGTGAGTACATACTGTGTCAGTGAGTATGATAACTGTGAGTACACACTGTGTCAGTGAGTATGATAACTGTGAGTACACATTGTGTCAGTGAGTATGATAACTGTGAGTACACATTGTGTCAGTGAGTATGATAACTGTGAGTGCACATTGTGTCAGTGAGTATGATAACTGTGAGTACATACTGTGTCAGTGAGTATGATAACTGTGAGTACACACTGTGTCAGTGAGTATGATAACTGTGAGTACACATTGTGTCAGTGAGTATGATAACTGTGAGTACACACTGTGTCCGTGAGTATGATAACTGTGAGTACAATGTGTAAGTGAGTATAAAACAATTGATAGAACTATTAAGAAATGAAATCGTGTAACTTAAAGAAATGTCGTGTGTGTTGTTCACTTGTTGAAACATTTGAACTTGATTGTTTTTATGTGCGCTCCTGCTCATGTTCTGTTCGCTCCTGCTCATGTTCTGTACGCTCCTTCTCACTTTCTGTACGCTCCTGCTCACGTTCTGTATGCTCCTGCTCACTTTCTGTACGCTCCTACTCACGTTCTGTATGCTCCTACTCACTTTCTGTACGCTCCTACTCATGTTCTGTATGCTCCTACTCACTTTCTGTACGCTCCTGCTCATTTCTGTATGGGGGCTTGAGAAGCGTGGGTGGCCTTTTTTTTTAAAAAGTGAAAAATTTGGCGGGAGAAGGTGGAGAGTGGAGAGAGCAAGCGGAACTGCACGTGCAAAGGAGAGAGGCGGGAAAGGGGTGGGGCATGATGAGCAATCTGTGCTAAATATAGTAACAACCACGTTGTAGATACATCGTAATGGAGTCGAGAAGTCGGGCAGAAAACTCAGGTACCATGAGTGTGTATGTGTGTCTGTGTATGTGTGTGTATATATATGTGTGTGTGTGTGTGTGTGTGTGTGTGCTCCACAGACTATGAGTCTGTAAATCTGATCTGACACGCTGTGTGTGTGTGTTTCCCAAGCTTTTGGTGAATACATTTATCTGTACAATTTATAAATGTGGCAATGCACTGATTTAAATATATACATACATATTATTTATATATTATAAATTATTTATTTATATATAGAATTTATATATATATATATATAAATATATATATATATATATATATATATATATATTCTGCACACCGAATAAAGGATTGTATGCCAACAGAATAAAGGGATAAATCCCCTCACAATAAAGGGGGGTGTATGTCACAAAAAGGGCGCATCCTTACACAATAAATGTATTATCCCCCCCCCAGACACACACACTCACACACATAATAAAGGAGGTTTACGCCCATGTAATTAAGAGATCTATTCTAACACTTTGCTGTTTTATATTCACTGGGCGATTGTTATCTTTGAGCTCCTATTGAGGCGAAATTTTAGAAATCTTAATCTAACCACATAGAACAGGTGTGGGCATACTTTTAGAGTCTCTAGCCATATTGGGCTTGTAAATATAACCGGCGGACCGAACCGTGAACTGATGGCATGCACAACTATTCATTGAATGTAAACGTCATAACATAATAGGCTAGTGCTGTGATTCCATCTGTAGTGATTGGTGGGCCAGAATAAATTGTCAGGCGGGCCGCTTTGGCCCGCGGGCCGTAGTTTGCCCATGGCTGACACAGAACCTGTAGCCAATGTAGACACGGTTACTTTTTTTTATTAGTCTGCATCACTCACTACCTTACCCAGTGCTGCATTATCAATTGGAGGCACCACGGGTGTGTGTTACTACTGTGACTGTGAGACAACCGATGTCAATCCATTCCCCATGACCTGAACATTTCGGTCTGGGTAACAACCACACTGAAACCAATTCACACACCCCTCCACTCCTTTTCAGGTCTTTCATCACAGCAAGTATGTTGGACACTGAGAACTTAGATTCATGCAGTGACCACACGGCATTTGTGTCTGTGTCTGTTTGTGTGTCTGTGAATGTCTGTATGTGTCCGTCTGTGTGTCTGTCTGTGTGTCTGTGTCTGTCTGTGTGATTCCATGTGGCGCGAGTACATGTGTGAGTACACACTTATGTTTGCCTATGTGTGTCTGTCTGTGTTTCTGTCTCTGTGTCTGTCTGTGTCATTCCATGTGTCGTGAGTACATGTATAGTACTCACTTATGTTTGTCTATGTGTGGCTGTCTGTGTGTCAGTCTGTGTGTCAGTCTGTGTGTCTGTCTGTGTGTCTATGTTTGTGTTAGAGAAAGACTGCAGACCCCCCCCCCCCAACCAAAACTGAGCATGTTACCCTCACGTGACCTTATCAGTGTGACCTAATTAGTTCAATGTGCTACACTTGGTTGTGTGTTTGTGCGCATACGAGCATCTGTCACAGTAGTGTGAGCGCTCTTATCATGTTAATTGTATGTGTGTTTGTATGTATGTGTGTGTATGTATGCGTGTGTGTGTGTGTGTGTGTGAGAGCGCATGACTCATCCTGTTCAACAGTAGTGCAAGAGATGATGCAAAATATAAAAATAAAGTGGTTTAAATGAAAAGAAACTTTACATTAGTAACAATGACTCTACGTGGTATCAAAAAACACAGCCCATATAATTACAGATAACTTAAACTGCGAACATCGCAGATCAATGTTTGGTACATACACAATGTACTTGTATTATATACTTACATATAAATAGCAGTACAAGATTTCATTAATTTTATTTTGTCTGTCGTTCAAACCCAAACTTTAGTTGTTTTTTTTTTCTTTCTTTGGATATAGCTAAAATTTCCGAGAATTAACACGCATAAATAAAATATTTGCACTTTATACCAATTGGGAATCCCTGCTTTATGTTGTCTGTAATGTGTTTGCAGTTTGGGAATCCCTGCTTTATGTTGTCTGTAATGTGTCTGCAGTTTGGGAATCCCTGCTCTATGTTGTCTGTAATTTGTCTGCAGTTTGGGAATCCCTGCTTTATGTTGTCTGTAATGTGTCTGCAGTTTGGGAATCCCTGCTCTATGTTGTCTGTAATTTGTCTGCAGTTTGGGAATCCCTGCTTTATGTTGTCTGTAATGTGTCTGCAGTTTGGGAATCCCTGCTCTATGTTGTCTGTAATTTGTCTGCAGTTTGGGAATCCCTGCTTTATGTTGTCTGTAATTTGTCTGCAGTTTGGGAATCCCTGCTCTATGTTGTCTGTAAGTTGTCTGCAGTGCGTTCATGCGTTGCGGCTGAGCCGTGGTGTTGAATTTCTTACAATTTAAACTTTGCACCATTTTGTGATGTCTTACGCATTATAAATATTTGAAAAAAAAATTATCTGATCCAAAAATCGCTACCTTTAATTAAAAAGCAAAATTAAATTCGTTGAAGCTTGCAAAAATCTGGAATATTATTTCATTCAATATCACATTATATCATGTCTACTTAGTGTCTTGCGCCCACCCCCTCTCTCCGTCTCCAACCTCTTCCAACCCACAATGTCAAAGATGAAGGAATTCTCCGTTTTGTTTTATGTGTGAGTCTATTAGTCTGCTTGCCTCTGTGCATTTTAAATACAATGCGTCAATGCAATAAAACTTTTTTTGATGCTGCCCAACTATAAAGTCACGTGGTCAACCTACCAATCGCACCCCTCCCCCTTACTTGGTAAATGTATTCTCTAATCTACCTAGGCATGGTGACAAGTAAACTGAAACAACATCCGGGTGTCTGGTTCAGAAACGTTTTTTTTTTTTAATTTCTTGAATTTTTTTTCATATGTACGTAATTGGATAAAGGGACAACTTATGTCAAGGTAAAGTGTATTGTTCAGAAACGTTTTCCACAAAATTCCTTTCGCACGACGGAATAGTGATAAACGTGGCACATCAAATACATACACACACACACACACACACACACATTTCACTAACATATCACTTACAGGAATCACAATCATACCGTACCTATACCCGTCACACCTTTACACACACAGACCTTAAACATCACAAATATGTTTTTGTAACACGAACACTCTCTAGCATTGCCACATATCACCTGTAAACATCAAATGCAAATCAGAAATCACACAGAACACAGCACACAGCAAACAACATACAGCAAGCATCAGACATTACACAGCAAGCATCACACAGTCTTAGCACCTATCACATAGTCACAGAACACAGCGCATAGCACATATCACAGAAAGCACCACATATTCACAGCACATAACACACAGAAAGAATCACACAGTCACAGCACATAGCACACAGAAAACGCCACACAGTCACAGCACATAGCACACAGAAAGCACCACACAGTCACATAGCACACAACACACAGAAAGCACCACACAGTCACAGGACATAGCACACAACACACAGAAAGTACCACACATTCACAGCACATAGCACACAACACACAGAAAGCACCACACAGTCACAGCATATAGCACACAACACGCCATTTCGTTAACACAACGCCTACACCACACATCTACACCAGAGGTGTGCGGATCTTGAAATTTAGCGTCCGCTTCCGTCCGCGGATTTCTATCAATGATCCGCGTCCGCGTCCGCAGAATCTTACAACATTGGTCTGCGGACCAGTCCGTGCGTCCGCATTGCTGAAATTTAGCTGTTTAAATGACTTGAAATTTTTTTTATGGTAACGCTAAAGAAGATCCGCGTCAGTCCGCGAGTCCGCAACTTAACCATACGAAGCGTCCGCTGTCAGTCCGCGGATTCGGAAAAGTCTGCGGATCTGCGTCCGCAAGCGGACGCGTCCGCTGTCCGCTCATCTCTGATCTACACACATATTTAGAAATGTCCCATGCAGTGGACGGTTCAATGGGCCCGCAGTATACTCTACCGAGGCCCACACGAACAGGGTCGCCGGCATCTAATCTGAGGCCCTCTATCCATCCCCCTCTAACGGGAGCCTTTTGAGCACATCCACCCACAGATGACTAAAGTCACCTTACAGCAGATTACTGTATCCAAAAGCAGCCCCTTCCCCGAGATCTGTTAGAGCTGCAAGTGCCCACAAAGGCCCCACGCTAATTGACAATTTACATGTTATGCGTTTCAATAGTTGCCGTACAGGGCCCCAGTCAATAGTTGTCATACAGGGCCCAGTCAATAGTTGTCGTACAGGGCCCCACTCTATAGTTGTCGTACAGAGCCCAGTCAAGTTGTCGTACAGGGCCCAGTCAAGTTGTTGCACAGGGCCCCACTCTATAGTTGTCGTACAGGGCCCAGTCAAGTTGTCGTACAGGGCCCAGTCAAGTTGTCGTACAGGCCCAGTCAAGTTGTTGCACAGGGCCCCACTCTATAGTTGTCGTACAGGGCCCAGTCAATAATTGTCGTACAGGGCCCAGTAAATAGTTGTCGTACAGGGCCCAGTAAATAGTTGTCGTACAGGGCCCAGTCAATAGTTGTCATACAGGGCACCACTCTATAGTTGTCGTACAGGGCTCAGTCAAGTTGTCGTACAGGGCGCAGTCATGTTGTCGTACAGGGCCCAGTCAAGTTGTCGTACAGGGCCCAGTCAAGTTGTCGTACAGGGCCCAGTCAAGTTGTCGTACAGGGCCCAGTCAATAGTTGTCTTACAGGGCCCAGTCAAGTTGTTGCACAGGGCCCCACTCTATAGTTGTCGTAGAGGGCCCAGTCAATAGTTGTCGTACAGGGCCCAGTAAATAGTTGTCGTACAGGGCCCAGTAAATAGTTGTCGTACAGGGCCCAGTCAATAGTTGTCATACAGGGCACCACTCTATAGTTGTCGTACAGGGCTCAGTCAAGTTGTCGTACAGGGCCCAGTCAAGTTGTCGTACAGGGCCCAGTCAATAGTTGTCGTACAGGGCCCAGTCAAGTTTTCGTAGAAGGCCCAGTCAAGTTGTCGTACAGGGCCCAGTCAAGTTGTCGTACAGGGCTCAATCAAGTTGTCGTACAGGCCCAGTCAAGTTGTCGTACAGGGCCAGTCAATAGTTGTCGTACAGGGCCCAGTCAAGTTGTCGTACAGGGCCCAGTCAAGTTGTCGTACAGGGCCCAGTCAAGTTGTCGTACAGGGCCCAGTCAATAGTTGTCGTACAGGCCCAGTCAAGTTGTCGTACAGGGCCCAGTCAAGTTGTCGTACAGGGCCCAGTCAAGTTGTCGTACAGGTCCCAGTCAAGTTGTCGTACAGGGCCCAGTCAAGTTGTCGTACAGGGCCCAGTCAAGTTGTCGTACAGGGCCCAGTCAATAGTTGTCGTACAGGGCCCAGTCAAGTTGTCGTACAGGGCCCAGTCAAGTTGTCGTACAGGGCCCAGTCAAGTTGTCGTACAGGCCCAGTCAAGTTGTCGCACAGGGCCCAGTCAAGTTGTCGTACAGGGCCCAGTCAAGTTGTCGTACAGGGCCCCACTTTATAGTTGCACAGGGCCCCACTCTATAGTTGTCGTACAGGGCCCAGTCAATAGTTGTCGTACAGTGCCCTACTCTATAGTTGTCGTACAGGGCCCCAGCTGTCTAATTTGATAACTGCCCCTGGTGACGCCTCTTGTCGAGATCAAATAGACTGTATGAAACTCTACTGACAAATATAAAACACTAGTTGCAAGTACCCGGCTTTGCCCGGGTTTAAAATAAGGTTTTCTGTTTACCTTCTGTTTTCTCCCTACCCCCTCTCTCCCTTCCTCTCTCTCTCCCTCCCTCCCTCTCCCTCCCTCCCTTTCCCCCTCCCTCCTTCTCCCTCCCTCTCCGTCCCTCTCTCTCCCTCCCACCCTCCCTCTGCCATCTCCCCTCTCCCCCTCCTTCTCTCCCCCCTGTCCATCCCCCCTCCCTCCTTCTCTCCCTTTCCTCCTTCCCTCTCTCCCTCCCTGCCCCCTCTCTCTCTTTATCTCTTCCTCCCATTTCTCCCATCCTCTCTCTCCCTCTCTCCTTCCCTCCCCCCTATCTCTCCCTCCCTAACCCCTCTCTCCCTCCCTTCTTTCTCCCTCCCTCCCCTCTCCACCTCTCTCCCTCTTCCTCCCTCATTCCCTCTCTCCCTCCCTGCCCCCTCACTATTCATCTCTCTCCCTCCCTCTCTCCCACCCTCTCTCTCTCCCCCACCCTCTCTCTCCCTTCCTCCCCTCTCTCCCTCCCTACCCCCTCTCTCCCACCCTTTCTCTCTCCCTCCCTCTCCCATCTCCCCCTCTCCCCTCCTTCTCCCCCTGTCCATCCCCCTCCCTCTCTCTCTCTCCCTCCCTCCCTCCCTCCCTCCTACCCTCCTTTCCTCTCTCCCCCCTGCCCCCTCTCTCTCTCTTTATCTCTCCCTCCCTCCCTCCCCCTCTCTCTCTCTCTCTCTCTCTATATATATATATATATATATATATATATATATATATATACTTATTATTATGGCTTCACACTTCTTCTAAAATCCTTCTTCATTCCTTTACCTTCCTCAAACTGTACAAATCAGAGAGCATGAAAAAACATCAACAATTCTTTGCATCACAAAGGCACAATACAGCACCAGCGCGCAAGTTCTATTCAATCATAAGGAAATGACGTCACAGAGGAATTTAATTTATGGCGCCGTCGAGATTACTTTAATATAGTAAAATACTAAAATAAAAAAAAATTAATTACAATTAAACTACCCATCGAGATGAAACGAAACCTGTCCTATAACCTTCCCCATGTAATTATGTGTATGTGTAACAAATTTCACGTTATCTGTTTTTCTGGATCTTGAGTTATAAGGGAACAGACAGACAGACAGACAGTCAGACAAAAAATGCGTCTTATAAGTATATATATATATATATATATATATATATATATATATATTTATATATACTTATTATTATGGCTTCACACTTCTTCTAAAATCCTTCTTCATTCATTTAACTTCCTCAAGCTGTACAAATAGGGAAGCATGAAAAAACATCAACAATTCTTCGCAGCACAAAGACACAATACAGCACCAGCGCGCAAGTTCTATTCGATCATCGGCAAATGACGTCACAGAGGAATTTTATTTATGGCGCCGTCGAGATTACTTTAATATAGTAAAATACTAAAATAAAAAAAATTAATTACAATTAAACTACCCATCGAGATGAAACGAAACCTGTCCTATAACCTTCCCCATGTAACAAATTTCACATTATTTGGTTATTTGTATCTTGAGTTATAAGGGAACAGACAGACAGACAGACAGACAGCAAATGCCTCTTATAGGTATAGAGATAATGAACTGATCTTCATTCAGAATAGACTTATGTAGTATAATTTCTATTATAAGTTTGTCTTCTTTTTACGTGGAATGTCACCTGAATAAAGCAACAACAAAAAAAAAATCAAGTCCATAAGATCAGAGCAATGTAAATAGGGGAGATAACCTTATTCAAGCGGGTGGTGGTTGGAAAGGGACGTAATTGTAGACTTAGCTGAACAATAAACCGAAGTCTCTTCAAACTGAATATTTTTTTTTTTATTTTATATGCTCTTGTCATCTAGTAATTTTTTTTTTAAATCTCAGTTCTTGTTTTTTTTTAATCTATTTATGTAAAATAAAAATATTTCAAATAGTATCAAGGAAAGAAATCGTTTCGCGATTTTTTTTTTTATTTTCCTAGTTCGTGTTTGTAGGTTGTTGAACAATTTCGTTGAAAAATTTCACTTAATTTTCATGCACCGTCAATCATGCGTATCGCTGAACAACAAAAAGAGTTGGCTTACAATCCTTCACTATCTTCTAGCTTAGCAGTCGTAGGGGGGGGGGGGGGTACGGCTAGGCTATGTGCAGTTTAGCATTAATTTGATCACTGACAGATTCGGGGCACTTGACCAGCGGACTGTGACCGGGGTAAAAGAGGGGATGGGGGGGGGGGGCTGGTAGTGACGGTAGGTCATTGGAGTGACAGCCTAGACGCATTGTTACGGTTTTATATTAAGGCTTTTGTATGGTGGTACGATATATTGTATGGTGGTACGATATATTGTATGGTGGTACGATATACTGTATGGTGGTACGATATATTGTATGGTGGCACGATATGATGTATGGTGGTACGATATGATGTATGGTGGTTTGACTTTACATAGAATAATCCGATATTAGGTTGGGGGGGGGGGGGTTTAAAGGTATAATGTCGCAAAATATGAATGGTGTCACTTTTATGCATGGTGTCTTGATTCATGTATGGTGGCATGATCTGTGTAGGGTGTCGCGATTTATATATGCTTTTATGGTTTATTATGTAGTCACCATAAACGTCGTATTTACAATTAAATAACATTTTTATAAATTCCACAACTATTCTTATGATAGTAACACGTAGTCAGAAAAAAAAGTATGTTATTGCTATCCGTAAATTACATTTAATACATATTATCATAAAAAAATTATTTGATCTATGGAACCATTTTTTTTTACCGGGTGTAAATGGGTTCAATGGAAAATCTCTTACACTTGATATTCAGCGACACTTGACATCACTGGTCTTGTCGTTCGACTCGGCCAACAGATCGTATGTTTTTGGGAGCCCAAGACAGAGACTTTAAAAAAGTATATTTGAAGGGTTTGAGTAAAAGGTTGGGGCCACCTGAAGCGTCAGATTTGATATAAATGTGTACTGAAAGAGGCCCCTTGGAACCGCAGGCAGTCGCCAAGTGCCGCAGTTCTCAATCGATGGTACGCGAACCGCAAAGGGTACGGGAAAGGCTACACAGAGGTAGGCAGCGACAAAATTTTTTACCCATCAGCAAATTACGTGCCCAAGAATCGCATTAGAAAGGTTAGTATATTCCATAATTAAATAGCATACTCCATAATTAAATAGCATATTCCATAATTAAATAGCATATTCCATAATTAAATTAAGTACATTTGTTCGCGAAGTTACGTGTTATTGTATTGTTCAGAAATCAGGAATCACACATTTACCCGATGGAGTAAAGTCGCGAAAAAGGCTGAGAACTGCTAGCCAAGTGTACGAATCCACTAGAACGGCTTTGTACTAGATTATAGACCATAGTAGGGATGTAAATAGTACTGTCCTGGCTGGAGTTAGGTGTAATAAATAGTACATTAAAACTGTCCCAGCTGGTGTTAGGTCTAGTAAATAGTACATTAAAAATGTCCTAGCTGGTGTTAGGTCTAGTAAATAGTACATTACATCTGTTCTAGTCGGTGTTAGGTCTAGTAGATAGGATTAAAACCAAAATGAGTCCATCTCCATAACAGACACCGTCATCCGACAAGATCAATACATGATTGATTCTGTGGGATGATATCAGGCATGAAGCTTTATTCAACGACATTATACTATGAAATTATGTAGTAGGCCATTCCATAAATCAATGACAGCATCTTACATAGCCTGACATAATCTATGAAATTATATAGTAGGCCATTCCATAAATCAATGACAGTATCTTACATAGCCTGACATAATCTATGAAATTATATAGTTGGCCATGCTATTAATCAATGACAGTATCTTACATAGCCTGACATAATCTATGAAATTATATAGTAGGCCATGCTATTAATCAATGACAGTATCTTACATAGCCTGACATAATCTATGAAATTATATAGTAGGCCATGCTATTAATCAATGACAGTATATTACATAGCCTGACATAATCTATGAAATTATATAGTAGGCCATGCTATTAATCAATGACAGTATATTACATAGCCTGACATAATCTATGAAATTATATAGTAGGCCATGCTATTAATTAATGACAGTATATTACATAGCCTGGCATAATCTATGAAATTATATAGTAGGCCATGCTATTAATCAATGACAGTATCTTACATAGCCTGACATAATCTATGAAATTATATAGTAGGCCATGCTATTAATCAATGACAGTATCTTACATAGCCTGACATAATCTATGAAATTATATAGTAGGCCATGCTATTAATCAATGACAGTATATTACATAGCCTGACATAATCTATGAAACTATCTTACAGATCCTATCAATAGTCTAAGACCATTCATTTAATCTAAGACATCAGCTGACAGGCGTTGGTGTTAGTCTAAGAAATGGTTTAAGCAACCCAGACATTTGTTTATGACAACTGCTAACAGACCATGACATTAATTCATTGCATGAACTAACAGATCCTGGTACGTATCTATGACATTATTAACAGACTTTCGCAGTAGTTTAAGAACTTATCTAGCAGACACTGACATTAATCTATGACATCATCAAGCAGACAATGACATTATTCTATCGCGTTACCTAGCAACGAAAAAAAAATCAAGTCTGAAATTGTTTTTCACATAATGACATCATTATTCTATGACATCAAACAACATACTACGTGACTGATGAGGTCGGTGTGAATCACGTGAGACTAACATTTAACAAGCGGCTTCAAGTTAAACAGCAGATTTACTTGGGCACACAAACCTCACCCCATTTTATAACAGACTCCACCCTAAACCCCATGTGTTGTCTTAAACAACACGTTTTGTCTGAAGTGTGGCACATGGCGACTACAATTGGGTTGTAGATCGAGGCATTGTTCTGTCTACACCTTGAGTGTATTGTTATCTTGAGTCTATATGTTGAGTGTATTGTTATATGTGGTCTATATTTTGAGTGTATTGTTATATGTGGTCTATATGTTGAATGTATTGTTATATGTGGTCTATATGTTGAGTGTATTGTTATCTTGGGTCTATATTTTGAGTGTATTGTTATCTTGGGTCTATATGTTGAGTGTATTGTTATATTGGGTCTATATTTTGAGTGTATTGTTATATTTGGTCTATATGTTGAGTGTATTGTTATCTTGGGTCTATATGTTGAGTGTATTGTTATCTTGGGTCTATATTTTGACTGTATTGTTATATTTGGTCTTTATTTTGATTGTATTGCTCTTCTGTTCTTTCTATATCTAGTTGCATTGTTATGTTCTATCATTTTTTTTTTTTGCTTTTCCTGTTTCTGTGACATCTTCTCCATTGATTTCATTTGTGGACTTAGTTTTGTGTTCATTGAATGTATTTGTTAGATCTGATCGTCTGCACCGAGATCGTGACAGTGACTCTCAACTATTGACATTCAGTACCCCATTTATAGAAAGATATGGTACCTAACGATTACATCTCATTCATTACAAAGTAAATTTTCAATAATTTACCCAAGGGGTGGGCAAACTTGTTTGAATCGTGGACCACAGTTGAATCCTAAACTTGACAGAAGTGCTGCAGAGCCGGATATAGAGCATATAACATACATGTTTATTTCAAATACATGTAGGCCTAATATATATAAAGTAAATGATAACGTCATAGATGTGAACGAGCGGATGGGAGCGGCGCGTGAAAAAAAAGCTCCTGGGCCCCGATCAGACAGTTCGCGGGCCCCGATCAGACAGTTCGCGGGCCCCGATCAGAAGTTCGCGAGCCCCGATCAGACAGTTCGCGGGCCCCGATCAGACAGTTCGCGGGCCCTTGCTTACCCAAGTCTGAATTACGTCCATATGGTATTAAAAGACGCCAACAATTTTCACAACGTATACGTCGCAATGATTTAACCGGACGGTGGGTCATAATGACCATAGTGCCCTCTTCTGAAACCCCAATGCCTCAGCGACACCAAAACACAACTTCTGAGACCCCAATGCCTTAGCGACACCAAAACACAACTTCTGAGACCCCAATGCCTTAGCGACACCAAAACACAACTTCTGAAACCCCAATGCCTTAGCGACACCAAAACACAACTTCTGAAACCCCAATGCCTTATCGACACCAAAACACAACTTCTGAAACCCCAATGCCTTATCGACACCAAAACACAACTTCTGAAACCCCAATGCCTTATCGACACCAAAACACAACTTCTAAAACCCAAATGCCTTAGCGACACAAAATCACAACTTCTGAAACCCCAATGCCTTAGCGACACCAAAACACAACACTAAATTTAGATGATGTCAAGTTTGTAAATTACAACAGACTCTCAAAATCATGCTCGAGATTATCCGGCCTCAATTTTATCCGGGTTATTAAGAAAAACGATTATTCCTTAAAGAGAATGCGTGGGTAGACGGCCGGGTCCTCATGTATATATATATGTATGTATGTATCTCCCATGGTGCACCTCCTATATATACATATCCCATGCTGCATCACCTGTATATATGTATATACATATATATATATATATATATATATGTATATACATATATATATATATATATATATATATATCTCATGGTGCATCTATGGCCATTGCACTGTTGGTTATGTTGGCGATGAAAGAAGCTCACTACTACAGCACCTTGCCATTATTGACATCTTCACAATGTTACGATTAAGTAATGAAAATGTTGTTTGTAATGGAATAGAAAATAACTTGACCCCTACAAAATTACAAATATCTAACAAAACAGTTTTGAGAAAATATTATTGGTTTGGAGGGGGGGGGGTGATGATGGGAAGGGAGGGGGACGGTGGTAAAGTGAGTGGTGGTGTAACGATTGAACGGGTAACATACACACAGATTCAAACACACACACTTAGTACAGGACGTATTCGGACAGTGGATGAAATAAAAAGCAGTAATCGAGTCTCTGTGAACTTAGATCGCACCAACAGCAAAATTTCTTGACCTTTCACCTCTAGCTTCTGGATTTCGTGATTTTAAATGCACGAGTTCACCGCTTGTCAAAAACCGAACATTGAGACTAGATTGTCCCAGTCACTGGTCGCATCCAGTGGTCTTTTAATGTTTTAAACGAAATTTTTATGCGTTTTATTCAAATACGATAAAAGAGTTGCAAGTGTTTTCTATAAATCATCAATCACTGAAGTGGTGCGTGTATTTTATATAAATCATTGTGTGAATCACAGAAGTGGTGCTTGTGTTAATTCATTCAATCCGTTTATCGCTGTGTTGGTGCACAGCACCAGTTTTTTTTTTTGTTTCTTTTCTTCTGGATCATGTGCAATGGATAGAAAGTCACCTAGACCAGATTCAAAGAGACGTCATGTCAGGAGATGGGTGAGTGGGGGTGACATGGGGTGGGAGGCACAAGAACAACCGGCCCGCGATGATATGCAAAGCGCAGATGAGGCAAAGGGGGGTGCAGGAGATGGGGCACGGAGAATCGCAAACGATGGGGCACGGAGAATTACAGATGATGGGGCACGGAGAACCGCAGACATTGGGGCACGGAGAATTGCAGACATTGGGGCACGGAGAACCGCAGACATTGGGGCACGGAGAACCGCAGACATTGGGGCATGGAGAACCGCAGACATTGGGGCCCGGAGAACAGCAGACATTGGGGCACCAAAATTAGCAGAGACTAGGATGCAAAGAGTTCCACATGTGACACAAAGAACTGCAGAGACTAAGACTCAAAAACCTGAAGATGTTGTAAGAAAAACAATGGCAGAGTTTTCGCTACAACGCGGTGTTAAAATATCAAGACGAGAAGCTGCAGACAATTTGAGAAGAGCTAGAGAGGCTGCAAATAAAAAATCTTTAGAAGTTTCGAGACGACAATTTGAAGCAGTTTTGGAACGTATTGGCGCTGTAGAAACTCGGGTAAAAACTGGCGCTGCAGAAGTTCTGGAACCAAATAGCGCTGCAGAAGCTCTGGAACCAAATAGCGCTGCAGAAGCTCTGGAACTAAATAGCGCTGCAGAAGTTCTGGATCCAAATAGCGCTGCAGAAGCTCTGGAACCAAATAGCGCTGCAGAATCTCTGGAACCAAATAGCGCTGCAGAAGCTCTGGAACCAAATAGCGCTGCAGAAGCTCTGGAACCAAATAGCACTGCAGAAGCTCTGGAACTAAATAGCGCTGCAGAAGCTCTGGAACCAAATAGCACTGCAGAAGCTCTGGAACTAAATAGCGCTGCAGAAGCTCTGGAACCAAATAGCGCTGCAGAAGCTCTGGAACCAAATAGCGCTGCAGAAGCCCTGGAACCAAATAGCACTGCAGAAGCCCTGGAACCAAATAGCGCTGCAGAAGCCCTGGAACCAAATAGCGCTGCAGAAGCTCTGGAACTAAATAGCGCTGCAGAAGCTCTGGAACTAAATAGCGCTGCAGAAGCTCTGGAACTAAATAGCGCTGCAGAAGCTCTGGAACTAAATAGCGCTGCAGAAGCTCTGGAACCAAATAGCGCTGCAGAAGCTCTGGAAGAAAGTAGTACAGAATGTACGAGACTAACGTCGGGAGATTCTGAGAGCCAGTCATGGGAGAGGCAAACAGCTGCAGACATAGTTCGACACAAACTTGTAGAAAGTATCAGACAAAGACATTCAGGGGCAGAGATAAAGCAATATACAACAACTGAAATCATAACATTAGCAGAAGAATTAAAACGCAGATTAGAAGTAGACGCTACAACACAAAGATTAGCAGCAGTAACTGCAAGACAAAGAATAGGAGATGCTGAGGAAAAAAAAGCTTTAGAAACTGGAAAACAATCAATAACAGAAATTAGAAAAAAAACTGAAAATGATATTAGAAATATTGCTCCAGATAATAGTCCAATGCCTGCAAGTGAAAAGATAAACAGAGCCTTTACGCTTTCTTTCCAAAGAGCTATAGAGGCTTCTAAAAACCAAGCTTTAGAGATGTCGAGAGCAAGAGTTAATGAGACAGCAAAACAAATAGTCGCTGATGCTAAGAGACAAAAATTAGCAAAAGCTATGACAAGAGCATTCAAAAAGAGATTTTCAAAAGCTGGGAACAGATTTGAAACTCCCCCGGAAAAAACTGAAGAAGATTTGATAAAAAATTTAGATCATTTTAGGCGAAGGACTAAAGAGG
Source organism: Bulinus truncatus (assembly GCA_021962125.1). Taxonomy (NCBI): domain Eukaryota; kingdom Metazoa; phylum Mollusca; class Gastropoda; family Planorbidae; genus Bulinus; species Bulinus truncatus. Next base: position 2,499,031 of record JAGDYQ010000073.1, on the reverse strand, counting down.
CTGTAAAGCAAACACTGGAAGACGTAAGACAACCATTTACTGCAACCTTGAGACAAGAAATGGATGAAGACTATGATGGGCAACGTAAATTCCTTGGTGGGCAAAATATTTCTGATGGGCGGCAAATGTCCTCCGATGGTCAGCAAACTTCCTTTTATGGTGGAAAGCAAACGTCCTCTGATGGACAGCAAACTTCTTCTGATGATGGACAACTTATGTCCTCTGATGACGGACAGCCAACGCCCTCAGATGACGGACAGCCAACGCCCTCAGATGAAGGACAGCTAACGCCCTCAGATGACGGACAGCTAACGCCCTCAGATGACGGACAGCTAACGCCCTCAGATGACGGACAGCTAACGCCCTCGGATGACGGACAGCTAACGCCTTCGGATGACGGACAGCTAACTTCCTCTGGTGATGGACAGCTTACGTCATCTGGTGATGGACCGCAAATGTCCTCTGGTGATGGACATATTACGTCTTCTGGTGATGGACAGATTACGTCTTCTGGTGATGGACAGATTACGTCTTCTGGTGATGGACAGATTACGTCTTCTGGTGATGGACAGATTACGTCTTCTGGTGATGGACAGATTACGTCTTCTGGTGATGGACAGATTACGTCCTCTGGTTTTGGACAGTTTACGTCCTCTGGTGATGGACCGCAAACGTCATCTGGTGATGGACCGCAAACGTCCTCTGGTGATGAACTACTAACGTCATCTGGCGATGGACCGCAAACGTCCGCTGGCGATGGACCGCAAACGTCCGCTGGTGATGGACCGCAAACGTCCGCTGGTGATGGACCGCAAACGTCCGCTGGTGATGGACCGCAAACGTCCGCTGGTGATGGACCGCAAACGTCCGCTGGTGGACAGCTTACGTCCACTGGTGATGGACAGCGTACGTCCACTGGTGATGGACAGCTTACGTCCGCTGGTGATGGACCGCAAACGTCCTCTGATGACCAGCAGCTATCTGATGATCAACGGTCTGATTATTGGCAACAAACTACCTCTGATTATGGGCAACAAACGCCATATGATGGGCAACAGTCCTCTGATGATGGGAAACAAACGTCCTCAGATTTAGAGATCGACCACGACAGACCAATGACATCAAGTGACTTTCAATCACTGAGTCCCTTAGATGACTCTTGTGAAGAGTGTCTACTACACCCAATCATTTCTGTATCTGTACGTGTCAGAACAACGTCCATGACAACAGACACAAATAGCAGTCTCATTGACAACAAAAAGGTTATGGCATGCAAGAGCAATACCATCGTACCTGACACGCGAGTTTCAGACAACTCTGGCACCGCCCAGCTGTGTGGAACACAGGCCCCCGTGCTAGCTAGACGTATTCGGCCATTGCCCGTAAAACTTTGTTCTTCAACTGCTGAATGCAATTTACTAAACATAAGCCGGTCTCAATTGGGAAGGATTTCTAAAATCCCATTACCATCTGATTTTCAAAGAACTCCATCTTTAGATGAATATTTGACACACCTTGCAGACTTCGCATCGGACCGTGGAACAAGTCTGTCAGCCAACTCGGGCAGCACACAGCCCCCTCTTTCTGAAATCGATCAAAGTTCAGATAATCTCTCTGATGTTGACATTGAAGATGAAACGGTTCAGACACGGGTTTCGCCTGCAATATCGGAGCCACGTGTTTCGTCTTCTGTATCGGATAGACAGTCACCGAGACCAGATTCTAAGAGACGTCATGTTAGTAGATGGGTGAGTGAAGGTGATATGGAATGGGAGACACAAGAACAACCGGCTAGCGATGAAACGCAGGACGCAGATGAGGCACGGAGAGTTATGGATGATGGAGCACAAGTTTCATTTCTGCGTCAGTCTGGACCATCTGAAATGTCTCCACTCAGCTCAGTTCCCCAACGAATAGTTACAATGCCAGAACATTCTTTACGAACCGGGAGCAGGCTGCCGAGAGAATATTTTCCAAAACTAAAAACTCCCAGCAACAAAGACACTTCCAACAAGAGTCAACTAGTCGCCCAGCCAAACAAATATGTACACTTTCTGTCACCCATCAAACTATCCAGCAGGACACCCGGTAAACTCAATAGTCAACAAGCAGTTAATCCAATCAGCCAGACACAAAGCAAAATTGTTAGCCGCCAACAAAGCAAGCAAATTAACCAGACACCAAGCAGGCAAATTAGTCAGGCGTCCAGTAAGCCAACCAGCCAGACACCCAGTAAGCCAACCAGCCAGACACCCAGTAAGCCAACCAGCCAGACACCCAGTAAGCCAACCAGCCAGAATATGATGGGAGACACAAGAACAACCGGCTAGCTATGAAACGCAGGACGCAGATGAGGCACGGAGAGTTATGGATGATGGAGCCAAGTTTCATTTCTGCGTCAGTCTGGACCATCTGAAATGCTTCCACTCTACTCGCAGCCTTTAAGCTCAGTTCCCCAACGAATAGTTACAATGCCAGAACATTCTCAGTACGAACCGGAGCAGGCTGCCAGAGAATATTTTCCAAAACTAAAAACTCCCAGCAACAAAGACACTTCCGACAAGAGTCAACTAGTCGCCCAGCCAAACAACTATGTACACTTTCTGTCACCCATCAAACTATCCAGCAGGACACCCGGTAAAGCATCCACTAGGACACCCAGTAAGCTCAATAGCCAACAAGCAGTTAATCCAATCAGCCAGACACAAAGCAAAAAGCCAGCCGCCAACAAGTAAGCCAACCAGCCAGGCGTCCAGTAAGCCAACCAGCCAGGCGTCCAGTAAGCCAACCAGCCAGACACCCAGTAAGCCAACCAGCCAGGCGTCCAGTAAGCCAACCAGCCAGGCGTCCAGTAAGCCAACCAGCCAGGCGTCCAGTAAGCCGACCAGCCAGGCGTCCAGTAAGCCGACCAGCCAGGCGTCCAGTAAGCCGACCAGCCAGGCGTCCAGTAAGCCGACCAGCCAGGCGTCCAGTAAGCCGACCAGCCAGGCGTCCAGTAAGCCAACCAGCCAGGCGTCCAGTAAGCCAACCAGCCAGGCGTCCAGTAAGCCGACCAGCCAGGCGTCCAGTAAGCCGACCAGCCAGGCGTCCAGTAAGCCGACCAGCCAGGCGTCCAGTAAGCCGACCAGCCAGGCGTTCAGACAGATTTTTAACCAGTCGACTAGCCGCTCTACCAGTAGGCCACCAAACAAATCGACCATTAAACCTACCGGACAGCCTCTAAAGCCTTCCAACCAATTGACCAGTAAACCTAATGGACAGCCTCCAAAGCCTTCCAACCAACCGACTACTAAACATACCGGGCAGCCTCTTAAGCAACCCAACCAATCAGCCAACAAGTTACCCAGAAATCTGGACCAACCTCCAAAAGAAACGACCAGACTCCTTCGCCGTCGTCCAACCATGTTAAGGAACGTTTTAAGACGCAGACCTTCACTCTCCCTAGAGAAACCCCCAGTTCAACCTGTCAGTCCTGTGAAAATTATCAAATCCAGTAAAACCTCATCACAATCTCAAGCCAATGCACGACCTGGGTCTTCAGAAGCCGCCATTAACCAAAACCTGGTGGACATAGACAACTTCAATGCAGAGTTGAACAAATTTCTGAACAATGATGGCGAGCAAAATAAATCATCCTGTGGCCCAGCCAGTTCACACGAAGTAACAGGCTCAACAAAAACCAACGAGCCAGAATCAAATCCACCTGTTGTTCCTATTGATAGAGGCTGTGACCACACGGGCGCATCGTATGACAACACCACTGGACATCTCTCAGAACCCCCAATACGTTCTCGGGGAGCTAAACGCAAGGTTAAACGACGAAGTGAAGTGAGAAGTCGTGACGACAGAGATCAGCAAGATGACCAGAATAGCAAACACAGACACTTTTCATGTATTCATGGGGGTTCCGTCAAGCCCAAAACCTTTCCTCCGCGATATTTCAGAAAAAGCCATCAGTATAAACCCCCCAGCAAACAAGTCAGCGTGAAGCGTCGCACTCGTAAAGTGAAGCGTCGCGGTCAACAAAAGCAGAAATGTGACAAGAATAAACTTGAAGAGGCTAGCATCTGGTCATGGCTAGATGATGACTTTGTCGTGACTCTTGTAAGCCTCGAGGAAGATGAATATTTCATAGAGTATTCTATAAGTGAAGTCATGTTACATAACATTGCGCATTTCGGTGATCCTAGCCTCTACAGAGACGAGTCTCAGAGTGATGCAGATGTGTCCAGAGAACAGGAGCAGCCCGGTCCTTCAAATGTGCGCCAATTCAATGACTCTCCTGGTGCTAGAGGTCAAAATGAGAACATGCTAGAAGACGCTAGTGGTCAGCGTGAGGACATGCCAGACAGTAAATCAGATGTTTTCAGTGAGACATCCGACAGTGAAGACTTATAGAGACTGCAGTTAGATTGTAGGAGAAGCATTACACAGGTAAAATAAACAAAGATAAGTTTTTCCCCAATATTTTAAATTCTACTAACCGAAAGGTCGTGAGTTCGAGCCCCAGTGAGTGACTGGACTATTCTCGGGACGACCGAAGTCTTTAAGTCCACAGATTACTAAATGGGGAAAGTTCAGGTACCGTGGCTACAGTAACATATGAACGCTACTTAATCTGAACTTAATATATCTAATCTGTGGTTTAATAATAGAAGTTATAGCGTGCATTTAATTTGTAACACGATCCAAGGAAATGTAATCAAAATTGTTCGTAGCTTAGATAATATACCAACGAAATCACTTTTAAAAGTTCTTTCATTCTTTCGAAACTTTATATTGAAACTAAAATTAACTTCTGGGTATCTCTAGCGGAAAGTATGTTCCTACTACCACAGCTTATTTATTTAAAAAAAATAAAAAAATAAAATTAAGAACTGTGTACATGTTTGTGTATGTACGTGCGTGTGTGTGTGTGTATAACTAGGCTGAAAGACAAAATCACGTATCATGCGCGAGAGAGAGAGAAGTGAGAGGTGGTGAGTCAGAGCTATGATATCCTCAATGAGTGCATCTAACCACCTTCTGCTCAACCTCCATTGCCTCCCCTCCCTCCCCCTCCCCTTACACCCTATGCTAGAAGTAAAGCGTTCGCTCTGTGCGTCGTTTTCAAGTGGTGAGCAACACAACACTCACTCTCTCTCTCTCTCTCTCACACACACACACACACTGTCACCGGTGAGTGGAAGTCACAACCACCATTACAACAGTCCACCACCGCCACTACTACTACCGACTGGGTTGGTTGTTGTTTTCCCGCCCCCCTCTCCATTCCAAAAGTTTGTGTTTTGTTTTTTGTTGTTAGCGGGCCCCGCGTACGTTATTCATAGCCAGCCAGCCAGCCATGCATTCAGCTCACAACACGCAGACGTGCGCTGCATACACACACACACGTAATGTACACACAACACACTCTCGCCACTAACTGCGGCAATCGCTGGGTTTGTCTCATCCAACTCCTTGATATCTCTGAGAGAAGAGAAAGAGAGAAAAAAAGTTTTATTTCACGACTGCTCGGTGCCTTAGACGTGGGACTTGGTTATCTCTCGTGTTGATAAGTTGTGTGTGTGCGTGCGTGTGTGCGGTTTTTTTTTATTATTATTCCTCTTCCAACCGACACCTCCCCTTCTTCCCCCTCTCCCTCCCCTCTCATTTCCTTTGAAACAGACCACGTACAGTCCAGAGGGGGAGGTTTTCCGCTCTGCGGGGCTGGCATCTCACAACACTAACCTACATTTACGCCACTTTGCTTGTGCTTGGAGCTAAAAGAAAAAACCGAGGCCTGGTTCATTGCCGAGGAGTGAACTGTGTTTTATATATCTATATATTTATATTTCAAGTTGATAAGCCCCTCTCGCTTTTACCGCTCCTAGGGCTGATCACAGTGTACCATCTTATTTTATTTTTTCTCGTGATTTTCTTTACCCTTCGACTGGACATTGGAAGCTTGTGTTTTAGACATTCTAATTCCTGTGTTACACATTCTAATTATCTTGAATGTCGATTCTGATACCTATTGTGGTAAGTCATCGTTTTTTTTTTCTTTCGCTTTTTTTTCTTTCCCAGCAGTCGTTCATTCATTCATGTCAGCACACATGTTCTTACTCTCAGCACCCGCTACCTCCATTTACTACCACCGTCAGGGGGAAGGGAATTGTCTAGACTTGTAGGGAAAAGTGGAGGGGGTGTGTGGGGGGGGAGCTTGTTAGTATAGAACTGTATTACTGTCTCTGACCTGAATGGACAGCAGGGGTGAACTGCTGAGGTCAACTTGTTATTGCATGTCGGTAACACGGCCTGAGGTCAGATGGTAACTGTTCTTACTATTGATCACTGTTCTTACTATTGATCACTGTTCTTACTATTGATCACTGTTCTTACTATTGATCTGGTTCAATATAAAAATGACACTCTGTGACATCATCTCATTGTACAAGACTAGTACACATAAAGTATCAACCGTTAAATGAGTTATATAATTTCTTTTTACACATGTGAGCATATAACACACACACACAAACACCTTTCATACAGCACACATACAAACACCTTTCATACAGCACACATACAAACACCTTTCATACAGCACACATACAAACACCTTTCATACAGCACACATACAAACACCTTTCATACAGCACACATACAAACACCTTTCATACAGCACTCACTCATACTTACAGAAAACACACACACATACTTACGTATAACACACACTCACATACTTGCATAGAACACACACTCACATACTTGCATAGAAAACACACTCACATACTTGCATAGAACACGCACTCACACACTTGCATAGAACACGCACTCACACACTTGCATAGAACACGCACTCACACACTTGCATAGAGCACACACTCACATACTTGCATAGAGCACACACTCACACACTTGCATAGAGCACACACTCACACACTTGCATAGAGCACACACTCACACACTTGCATAGAGCACACACTCACACACTTGCATAGAGCACACACTCACATAGAGCACACACTCACATAGAGCACACACTCACATAGAGCACACACTCACACACTTGCATAGAGCACACACTCACACACTTGCATAGAGCACACACTCACACACTTGCATAGAGCACACACTCACACACTTGCATAGAGCACACACTCACACACTTACATAGAGCACACACTCACACACTTGCATAGAGCACACACTCACATAATAACATAGACCCCCCACCCCCATGTAAATCAAAGTAGTGCTAGCAGTGATTATAATGAATAAAACATCATCCTAGACACCGGTGTTAAGTCATTCTCGTGCATTGCATTATGGAGAACACACGCGCACCCCGCAAACAGCATACACACACATAACATGCATGCATAAAAGTTTGGACGTGCATATTTATATATATATATATATATATATATATATATATATATATATAGGCACCAAGTTTCACTGTATGTTAATATATTGGCATATATTATGTATGAACATTTTTCCTCAGTCCCGTTCTTAGGTCATTTGGCTGGGGGTCTAGAGAGGAACCACTGAGATATATGGGTACCCTGACGATACCATCTTGGCACCATTATAAAGACATTAATACTGTAACGTGGGGGGGCTTCCGAAAGTTTGCTGGCCTCAAGTGTTAGCCTAGTTTTCCGGTCCTATGTATCGCTGTCTACAAATGCTACTACGCCTAGCTGCAACACTGAGACTTGTATCTCTATCCCACTTAAATAACCATTTGTAATTCTCCTTGGTCATTTTTAAGTCATAAAAAAGTTTATTTGCTATCTTTCACGACTAACAGAAACAATCAACTTTAAAAACACAAAAAAAAACTGGCCAGTCTTTCAACTAAAACCTAGGAAAGAAGTGAAAACCATGGCACACACTTCTTACATGCCAATTTGAAGTGGTCGCTAGGGTCTCAAGCCGTACAAGTAGTTTAGCGACTGGTTTAAATGACTAGGTCGTCGAACATGGTGGATGTTTGTAAATTCATTGAGGAGTATGACTAAACCCACTAAATGGCTGCTGTAAATACTAGTGTATGAATGTGAATTAAATACTAGTGTGTGAATGTAAATCTAAGCTCAAGAGTGGCCGTATGCACGAATGTGGGGCATCAACACACAGAGTTACTGAATCTGGAATGTAAAAATTTTTCAAACCTGCTAAGCCGGAGCGTTCCTGGCCATCTAGGTCACTGACTGTACGTCTGCCTGTTCAAGTTAGATAAAAATCTAATTGCTTCCTTGGCTTAGTAAATATATTTTTCCAAGGGGTAGATTATCTTTCATCCCTGTGTGTCTGGGGTGGAAAAGAAGTGAGGGTGGGGGTGGGAGAGCGTCAGTGGCCCTATGAATGGCTCTGATACTTCTGTTACAGTCGTTAGTCAAACCGTGAAACGTGATAGTAGAGAGTAGGCGGTGGGGAGATGGGGAGGTATTCAGACATTAAATTCTATTCTGTCACTGGCCTGACTGTTAGTGTCAGCCCCGAATGTTACTAACATACGTTGCAGTAAAATACCGTTAAATACGTTAACAATTTTTACGTTTTTCAATATATATATATACATAAATAATGAACATCAATATAATGTTCATGCATGTGTTGTTGATTGTTAGTCTTCATTTGCATTCACAGCATTACAGTTCCCTCTAATGTTGTGTGAATGTAAATCTAGCTCCTTAATGTTTTGATAACTGGGCGTAAATTGGTTCACATCATGAGTAGATATTTCCCAGAAGTAAATTTTCTAATACTCTTCAATGTGCTTACATTTAATTCACTAGCCCTGCTCCATGTCTAAGATGTCCTCATATAGTACGATCATTAAACTGTATAACGTGTATACTATCATTAAACTGTAAAACGTGTATAGTCCAACAACAACAACAAAACTACTACCCTGTCCAGTTTTATAGAACTGTCTATTGGTACGTAACTTAAGATTCCTGTTTAATGTTGTAATTACCTACGGATAGAACCTTTCTTGAAAGGTGCCACATTAATGTTACGTAGCTATGCACCAAGTGCAAGCACTACATGCGTTGAGTAAAAAAATAATACAACCTATTGTACAGCAAGCCATGTAATATTAGCTGATGTATGTAACTCGATATCTCTGGTAGCACGCGTAACACAACCGGCAATATGGTGTGTGTGTGTGTCAATATTGTGTACTACACATGGAGAGTTTCATGTGTAATGACCGCCTTTATTTTAGGGATATGTCTGTGCTGTAGTGTAGTGCACTGTGTGTCGAACGCGCAGCCTGTGTAACTTATGTTGTGACATGTCTTTTGTTGACACTGACAAATGTCAAGAGTGTCAAGGTTGTTACTAACTTGTACAAGGTGGGAGGGGGTGGAGGTGACACCCAAGCCGAGTTACAGCTTGTGACAAAGTTGTAAAGGATGAGTGGGTGGGTGGAGGTGACACCCTAGCCGTGTTACAGCTTGTGACAAAGTTGTAAAGGATGAGTGGGTGGGTGGAGGTGACACCCTAGCCGTGTTACAGCTTGTGACACAGTTGTAAAGGATGAGTGGGTGGGTGGAGGTGACACCCTAGCCGTGTATACAGCGGTGGCAAAGCTGTATAGGATGAGAGGGTGGGTGGAGGTGACACCCTAGCCATGTTACAGCTTGGTGACAAAGTTGTAAAGGATGAGTGGGTGGGTGGAGGTGACACCCTAGCCATGTTACAGCTTGTGACAAAGTTGTAAAGGATGAGTGGGTGGGTTGAGGTGACACCCTAGGCCGTGTTTACAGCTTATGACAAAGTTGTAAAGGATGAGTGGGTGGGAGGAGGGGTGACACCCCCAGCCGTGTGCAGCTAGTGAGAAAGTTGTAAAGGATGAGTGGGTGGGTGGGAGGTGACACCCTAGCCGTGTTACAGCTTGTGACAAAGTTGTAAAGGATGTGAGTGGGTGGGTGGAGGTGACACCCTAGCCAAAGTGTTACAGCTTGTGACAAAGTTGTAAAGGATGAGTGGGTGGGGTGGAGGCGTGACACCCTAGCTAAAGTGATAAAGCTTGCATCAAAGTTGGTAAAGAAGGAGTGGGTGGGTGGAGGTGACACCCTAGCCGTGTTACAGCTTGGGATAAAGTTGTAAAGGATGAGTGGGTAGGTGGAGGTGACACCCTAGCCGTGTTACAGCTTGGGACAAAGTTGTAAAGGATGAGTGGGTGGGTGGAGGTGACACTTTAGGCCGTGTGTTACAGCTTGTGACAAAGTTGTGTATGATGAGTGGGTGGGTGGAGGTGACACCCTAGCCGTGTTACAGCTTGTGACAAAGTTGTAAAGGATGAGTGGGTGGGTGGAGGTGACACCCTAGCCGTGTTACAGCTTGTGACAAAGTTGTAAAGGATGAGTGTAGTAGTGACACCAGTCAGTGTTACAGCTCAGGATGTGTTAGAAGATGAGTGGTGGGTGGAGGTGACACCCCAGCCGTGTTACAGCTTGTGACAAAGTTGTAAAGGATGAGTGGGTGGGTGGAGGTGGACACCCCAGCCGTGTTACAGCTTGTGACAAAGTTGTAAAGGATGAGTGGGTGGGTGGAGGGGACACCTCTAATGCCGTGTTACAGCCTGAGACAAAGCTGTAAAGGATGAGTGGGGGGTGGAGGTGACACAATCTCAGCCGTGTTACAGCTTGTGACAAAGTTGTAAAGGATGAGTGGGTGGGGGGAGGACATCTTAGAATGTGTGACCATAGCTTGTGACAAAGTTGGTAAAGGATGAGTGGGGTGGGGTGGAGGTGACACCCCAGCCGTGTTACAGCCAGTGACAAAGTTGTAAAGGATGAGTGGGTGGGTGGAGGTGACACCCTAGCCGTGTTACAGCTTATCAGAAAGTTGTAAAGGATGAGTGGGTGGGTGGAGGCGGACACCCTAGCTGCATGCATGACAGTTGTAAGGATGAGTGTGGTGGAGTGGTGACACTCCCAGCTGTGTTACAGCTTGGTGACAAAGGGTGTGTGTTAGGATGAGTGGGTGGGTGGAGGTGATGACCCCAGCCGTGTTACAGCTTGTGACAAAGTTGTAAAGGATGAGTGGGTGGGTGGAGGGTAACACCCTAGACCGTAAGCTACAGCTTCTCAGACAGAGGCTGTAAAGGATGAGTGGGTGGGTGAAAGTGAGGACCCTAGCCGGGTTACAGCCAGTGACAAAGTTGTAAAGGATGAGTGGGTAGGGGGAGGTGACACCCTAGGGCCGTGCTACAGCTTGTGACAAAGCTGTAAAGGATGAGTGGTAGGGGAGGTGACACCCTAGCCGTGTTACAGCTTGTGACAAAGTTGTAAAGGATGAGTGGGTGGGGCGGAGGTGACACCCCTAGCCGTGTTACAGCTTGTGACAAAGTTGTAAAGGATGAGTGGGTGGGGTGGGGAGGTGACACCCTAGCCGTGTTACAGCTTGTGACAAAGTTGTAAAGGATGAGTGGGTGGGTGGAGGTGACACCCTAGCCGTGTTACAGCTTGTGACAAAGTTGTAAAGGATGAGTGGGTGGGTGAAGGTGACACCCTAGCCGTGTTACAGCTTGTGACAAAGTTGTAAAGGACGAGTGGGTGGGTGGAGGTGACACTCAGCTGTGTAACAGGTTAGACAAAGTTGTAAAGGATGAGTGGGTGGGTGGAGGTGACACCCTAGCCGTGTTACAGCTTGTGACAAAGTTGTAAAGGATGAGTGGGGTGTGGGTGGAGGTGACACCCTAGCCGTGTTACAGCTTGTGACAAAGTTGTAAAGGATGAGTGGGTGGGTGGAGGTGACACCCTAGCCGTGTTACAGCTTGTGACAAAGTTGTAAAGGATGAGTGGGTGGGTGGAGGTGACACCTCAGCCGTGTTACAGCTTGTCAGACAAAGTTGTAAAGGATGAGTGGGTGGGTGGAGGTGAGCACCCTAGCCGTGTTACAGCTTGTGACAAAGTTGTAAAGGATGAGTGGGTGGGTGGAGGTGACACCCTAGCCGTGTTACAGCTTGTAGACAAAGTTGTAAAGGATGAGTGGGTGGGTGGAGGTGACACCCTAGCCGTGTTACAGCTTGTGACAAAGTTGTAAAAGGATGAGTGGGTGGGTGGAGGTGACACCCAGCCGTGTTACAGCTTGTGACAAAGTTGTAAAGGATGAGTGGGTGGGTGGAGGTGACACCCTAGCCGTGTTACAGCTTGTGACAAAGTTGTAAAGGATGAGTGGGTGGGTGGAGGTGACACCCTAGCCGTGTTACAGCTTGTGACAAAGTTGTAAAGGATGAGTGGGTGGGTGGAGGTGACACCCTAGCCGTGTTACAGCTTGTGACAAAGTTGTAAAGGATGAGTGGGTGGGTGGAGGTGACACCCTAGCCGTGTTACAGCTTGTGACAAAGTTGTAAAGGATGAGTGGGTGGGTGGAGGTGACACCCTAGCCGTGTTACAGCTTGTGACAAAGTTGTAAAGGATGAGTGGGTGGGTGGAGGTGACACTCCTAGCCGTGTTACAGCTTGTGACAAAGTTGTAAAGGATGAGTGGGTGGGTGGAGGTGACACCCTAGCCGTGTTACAGCTTGTGACAAAGTTGTAAAGGATGAGTGGGTGGGTGGAGGTGACACCCTAGCCGTGTTACAGCTTGTGACAAAGTTGTAAAGGATGAGTGGGTGGGTGGAGGTGACACCCTAGCCGTGTTACAGCTTGTGACAAAGTTGTAAAGGATGAGTGGGTGGGTGGAGGTGACACCCTAGCCGTGTTACAGCTTGTGACAAAGTTGTAAAGGATGAGTGGGTGGGTGGAGGTGACACCCTAGCCGTGTTACAGCTTGTGACAAAGTTGTAAAGGATGAGTGGGTGGGTGGAGGTGACACCCTAGCCGTGTTACAGCTTGTGACAAAGTTGTAAAGGATGAGTGGGTGGGTGGAGGTGACACCCTAGCCGTGTTACAGCTTGTGACAAAGTTGTAAAGGATGAGTGGGTGGGTGGAGGTGACACCCTAGCCGTGTTACAGCTTGTGACAAAGTTGTAAAGGATGAGTGGGTGGGTGGAGGTGACAGGATGGGGTAGAAATTCAAATTTGACACACACACACACACACACTCCCATACTCATTACTCACTTATGTTACAAGGAATTTGTCTAATCACATCTTCGTGAGTTTAATCCTGGGCAATGCTTGAGTCTGTCTATTGAGTCTGTCTATATGTCAGAGGCTTGTCTTGCATCTGTCTTAATGTCTTGGTAAGTAGTTTTTTTTGTACACCTCTCTTCAACATCAACTTGATTCTGTCAGTTGTTGTTCTATAACCGTCAAGATACATACAGTAAACAGTGTAATATAACAAATCAAACGTAAACAGAATAAAACATCACTTCTAATTTACATATGTTGACAGTGGTGTACACATATACATACATATATATGTGTGTGCAAAATAAAATATACAACATAAGTTGACAAAGTTGTACACATATACATATATATATATATATGTGTGTGCAAATTAAAATATGCAACATTGACACAACTATTATTAAAGATGATTTTAAATTAACTACCCTCATACTGTACCCCGCCATCTTGTGTACCCGCCATCTTGAATTAACGTGTTGGGGTCGGCAGGGCCGTAGCCAGGTGTTCCGGGGTCCCTACCAAACCATACCCACGGAGGGGGCTCATCGTGGTCCTCTTTCCCTTCAATTATTGATAAAAAAATACATAAAAAATTCCAAAGCGATGATCCACCCCTCCCTATAGTTTTGGGGCCCCTGACAAAGTGTTTGTGTGGCCTCATGGGCACAAAGACATCTTACATTAAACACTAGAAACCTGGGCACCAAGACATCTTACATTAAACACTAGAAACCTGGGCACCAAGACATCTTACATTAAACACTAGAAACCTGGGCACCAAGACATCTTACATTAAACACTAGAAACCTGGGCACCAAGACATCTTACATTAAACACTAGAAACCTGGGCACCAAGACATCTTACATTAAACACTAGAAACCTGGGCACCAAAACATCTTACATTAAACACACTGTAGAAACAGTTTTATATAGACATAGAGGCGTCATAGATTTTAAATAACATACACATTAAATTTAAAATACACGGTGTATACATGCTTCTCACTGTACACATGCTTCTCGCTGTACACATGCTTCTCGCTGTGCAATGCTTCTCACTGTACGCATGCTTCTCACCGTAACATGCTTCTCACCGTAACATGCTTCTCACCGTAACATGCTTCTCGTTGTGCGCATGCTTCTCGTTGTGCGCATGCTTCTCGTTGTGCGCATGCTTCTCGTTGTGCGCATGCTTCTCGTTGTGCGCATGCTTCTCGTTGTGCGCATGCTTCTCACTGTACGCATGCTTCTCACTGTACGCATGCTTCTCACTGTACACATGCTTCTCACTGTACACATGCTTCTCACTGTACACATGTAACACTTAAGATCCATGTATATAGCATGTATAAAAGTGTACATTAGTTTTGATCTCAACCGTTATTGATTGTGTACATGTCAGTTTCATGTTGCCCTACCATCTATCATCAAACAAACTACAGAGACCCACTTCACTAGTTACACTTCCCTTCAGCTACCAACAGAAGCCATCGATCGGCTCATTAAATGACTAATGAGTTTGGTAGCCTGTCCGACCTGAACTAAACCTGAACTTAAGTTGAGTGTGCAGAGCTTGTCCAAGATGAGTTGCTCTCCAATACACTAGCAGCTGTTAAAATAAAAATGTTTTGGTCACACTTGCTGGTGTCAATGGAAGTCGGTATCACTTTGTTACACATCGATAAATGTGCAAGTCTTTGAAGTATGTACAACACGTTCTATACGACCAGCACAGAGAGAATAGATCTCAATAGACCATGAGGCTGTCATGTACAGCACGTATTTCTGACCAGCACAGAGAGAATAGATCTCAATAGACCATTAGTCTGTCATGTACAACACGTACTATATGACCAGCACAGAGAGAATAGATCTCAATAGACCAGAGGCTGTTCAACAAAATGTTTTATTCATACTGGTTGACTATTATCTTATGTCTGTATCAATTCGCTAAACATTGATAACTAGATATATATTTGAAAATGATTTAGTTTTTTTATTAAATAGATGTTCCAAGTTGTAAATGTCTTTAGGTCTGATATTCTGATATATATATATATATATATATATATATATATATATATATATATATATATATATATAACCTACATTCACCCTGAACTATATCTGCCATCCATAAGCTACCAGGTGTTCAGTGTAACTGTGCAGTGTTAATGTACTACCTTAATTTTTATCTACACAGTTCAAAATTCTTCACTCAGTATATTTTTTATCCTCCCAGCCAATCAAAGACGAAAAAAAAAAACAGCCCAACTGACTAAAAAATTATTTTCTTTTTTACATTTCCTGTCATGACATTTACAGCACCCCCTCGCCCCCCCCCCCCCCCCGCCATTTCCTTTTTTTTTCTTCTCATTTATGTGGAGTTCTCATCCCTGCACCCATCAAGATTTACTTCCCTTGATTCGTTTTTTTAACTTTGAAATAATTTTGACCTGATGAGAGTCAGCTACTAAAACATTTTTTTTTTTTATTTTATTTTCAAATGTTTTAAAAGTTGAAATATTTCAGAGCTTAGGTACTGGACCAGACATTTTTGTGTAGTCCAGGAAACAGACGTGTAATAAATGAACTAATTTCGTTAATTAATGGATATGTCACATTCTTCGTCTGATAATTTTTTTCTGAAGTGCAGTGACTCATCCTCTCTTCCCCT
This sequence comes from Bulinus truncatus, assembly GCA_021962125.1. Lineage (NCBI taxonomy): Eukaryota > Metazoa > Mollusca > Gastropoda > Planorbidae > Bulinus > Bulinus truncatus. The sequence continues at coordinate 2,483,263 of JAGDYQ010000073.1, read as the reverse complement.
ACCCCCCTCCCCCCCAATTCACATATTTTCACGTTATTTATTTACGATTCATCAACATAAGTAATTCAGAATGACGTTTTAAAATATAAACGAATGACCGAAAAGTGGCTAACTGGCAGACCGCTAACTTGCCAGACCGCTAACTTGCCAGACCGCTAACTTGCCAGACCGCTAACTTGCCAGACCGCTAACTTGCCAGACTGCTTACTTGCCAGACCGCTTACTTGCCAGACCGCTAACATGCCACCCACTAACTGGCAGACCGCTACTGCACTGAGAGCCGCACTATTGTTTACTATAAAGTAGCAAAAAGTTTTTCATACAGCCACAATTTTGTGACCAAACGTAATTTTAAAACGTATTGGGAGCCGTAAAAAACAAAACTCATGGAAAAGCCATATTGACACATGTTGACACACGACACATTGACACATATTGCCACACATTGCCACACGACACATATCGACACACATTGGCACACGACACATATCGACACACATTGGCACACGACACATATCGACACACATATTGACACACATTGGCACACGACACATATTGACACATATTATATTGACACATATTGGCACACATTGACACACATGACATAGCCCTCTGACTAGATGTATTTATACATCAAATTGGTTACTGAAACTATGAAGTAAATTGATACAAAGATTTTTACAATCTGTTATATTTGACCATTCAATGGAGACTGTCATGTAGACAGAATCAAGACTTACCTAGTAGACTGATCCATCATCCAACCAAAGAAGTTACCAATGTATGTGCTACTATTTGTGTAGTACTGTATTGCTACTATTTGTGTGGTACTGTATTGCTACTATTTGTGTGGTACTGTATTGCTACTATTTGTGTGGTACTGTATTGCTACTATTTGTGTGGTACTGTATTGCTACTATTTGTGTGGTACTGTATTGCTACTATTTGTGTGGTACTGTATTGCTACTATGTGTGTGGTACTGCATTGCTACTATGTGTGTAGTTCTGTATTGCTACTATGTGTGTAGTTCTGTATTAGTACTTCAGTAGTACATCACTTTGTGTGCTTTTTTGGTTCACCGGTGCATGTGTCGGCAAGATAAAACAAGTCAACACACACATTGATTTCATTTCCTGCATTAGGGCGAGTTGTTTCCCTTGTGTGGTTGTAACCTTTTGATATTGTTTCTGAGCAAAATGTAACCACTACCTTTTTACTGCTGTCCCATCTCTCCCTCTAGCCAACACACACACACACACACACACACACACACAAACGCACACATGCACGTATAAACTCAATATACAGCGGCGTTTAGTGGTGAAGCGTTTATTAACAGCAATAGGCTAGTTTTTACTCACTATTGACATAGGTTTGTATTTACTAACTTTGGAAGTGATTACTCACCATCTACTGACATGGGCATGTACCTATAAAACTGACATGGGCATGTACCTATAAAACTGACATGGGCATGTACCTATAAAACTGACATGGGCATGTACCTATAAAACTGACATGGGCATGTACCTATAAAACTGACATGGGCATGTACCTATAAAACTGACATGGATTAGTCTTTAATCATCACATTATGTTGTTTTGTTTTGTTTTTTAAAGTGGGGGGGGGGTAGCCAAACTTGTGGCATTTACACACAATCTCTATAAGGAAGGAGTAATTGTAATTTATTTTCTACTGTTCCACAAACCAAAGCTTCACTTTCACTTCATCCAGATATATGTCAGAAACTCTTAAATCTCAAATAGAGACGGCAAGAAGGAAAAAGTGTGTGTGGGGGGGTCATTATTATCTACAGCTAAGTTTGGCTCACGCAGATAACAGTCCAACCCAATGTATTTCTAACTCATTCCAACCCAATGTATTTCTAACTCATTCCAACCCAATGTATTTCTAACTCATTCCAACCCAATGTATTTCTAACTCATTCCAACCCAATGTATTTCTAACTCATTCCAACCCAATGTATTTCTAACTCATTCCAACCCAATGTATTTCTAACTCATTCCAACCCAATGTATTTCTAACTCATTCCAACCCAATGTATTTCTAACCCACTCCAACCCAATGTATTTCTAACCCAGTCCAACCCAATGTATTTCTAACTCATTCCAACCCAATGTATTTCTAACCCAGTCCAACCCAATGTATTTCTAACCCAGTCCAACCCAATGTATTTCTAACCCAGTCCAACCCAATGTATTTCCAACTTATTCCAACCCAATGTATTTCCAACTTATTCCAACCCAATGTATTTCCAACTTATTCCAACCCAATGTATTTCCAACTTATTCCAACCCAATGTATTTCTTATTCCAACCCAATGTATTTCTAACCCAGTCCAACCCAATGTATTTCTAACCCAATGTATTGCTAACCCAACTTTATCAATCAAGGGGTTCTGTCACTGAAGACGTACGTAGACATTTCCAGCAGGGATTGGTTTATGTCTAATGTGTTTTATTATTCATTAAATACATCCCATACAGTCAGATTGTGTGCCTTGACAGTCATGCACCATTCAGTCCAACGTATGTCTGACACAAATCATATTAGTTGACAGTATGTGTATGTTTTTATTTATTTCAACACAGACACTTGAAGTATGTTTGTACAGTGTATTTGACCACTCAGTTTTTGTCAATTGTTGCAGGCATTGTAATTTCACTTTTAACTTCATCTACGGAGGGACAGACAGACATATTGGATTTTGTCTAAGCTGGCATATGAAGATGAAAAAAGTCATACATAGAATGATAAATTTAGTATAAGGAAAATGTTTTTTTTTTTTCAAATGACTTCTAGCTCATACTCCATATTCTATCCAGTAGTCAGACTTCTGGCCTATATTTCGGTAATGGAGACACACATCCACTTGAAACATTTGTATTGTCCCAAACAATTTAAAAAAACTATAGCGTCAGCGAGCATTGTGTGTCGCGTGTTGACGTCTTTTGAAAGAGCACGTTGTGGCAAGGTAATTGTATTTCTTCTATTTCATTAACTAGCTTCCTGTTAAATTTTTCTTCTTGTTTGTCACTTGTCAGTTTTCAGCTCGTGTATCTTTAAGACCTATTTCTTACTAATGAGTGAGACCTTACTCGAGTAACATTGAGACCTTACTCGAGTATCATTGAGGCCTTACTCGAGTATCATTGAGGCCTTACTCGAGTATCATTGAGGCCTTACTCGAGTATCATTGAGGCCTTACTCTAGTATCATTGAGGCCTTACTCTAGTATCATTGAGGCCTTACTCTAGTATCATTGAGGCCTTACTCGAGTAACATAGATTGAGACTTAACCTTAATAAAATCTTCTCTTAGATGTCTTGAAGACTGGTGAAATACGATGAACTACAACCTGTATCTATAGTTCATTTAATACCCGGATACTGTGAGTACTGTTTATTGATTTTTTTATGCCACATTTTTTGTTTCCAAAATTATTACTCATCTAATAGAATGCCAGTTTGAACGTATAGTCTTAATCTCGTCTTATTTGCCATTCTAATTGATTTCCTTTTCTTTACTCATAATTGACTTGTGACATTTTCCACTGCCGCTAGTTGTGTCAGGTCGTCTGTGACATGAACTTTTAATAGCACACCCTCATGCTGGTATAGATCCTAGTTCTTTACACATGTAGCACACCCTCATGCTGGTATAGATCCCAGTTCTTTACACATGTAGCACACCCTCATGCTGGTATAGATCCCAGTTCTTTACACATGTAGCACACCCTCATGCTGGTATAGATCCGTTCTTTACACATGTAGCACACAAGAGGTTGTTTTTTTAAGTTTTAACTTTTATCATTATGATTTGTATTATTGAAATGTCACTAGATTATTGTAGAAAAAAATGTAAACAATAAAAAAAAGTTCTCGATTATAAATATACGTGAAGAGGCTTGTCTGGTCTGTACTTCATTGTACATATCCAGTTGTACTTGTATAGCGTTGGTCTGGTCTGTACTTCATTGTACATATCGCAGTTGTACTTGTATAGAGCAACTATTGTCAGTCTCCATTAGAAGTTTAAACATCATCTTATACATCATGATTTTTTTTATTTCTGACGTTGTGAAATCTTGAGTGACGAGGTCACTAGTATCTACTACCGCGGGGGTCATCTTACCCAATTATTAAGAAAAAGAATATTTGTTCTTATCAAATAAGACAGAGACGAGAGGGGGGGGGGGAAGAGAGAGAGAGAGAGAGAGGTAGGGGTAAATCTCGCTGGTTATCATCTCGGTAACTCTGAGTTAAAATTTTCTACCAACTACCCTTTGGATAAGAAGCAACCAATCATATTTGTTTCTAGGTTACATCTCCTTGAATATATTTAATATCTAAAAGACAAATCAAATTTTTTTTCTTCCAAGACCTAGCTCCTCCCACTGATTACCCCCCCCCCAAAACTCTACTAAGGTGACCTTTATATCCCTGATATCATTTTTTCTGGATTAGTTGGTAGTGAGGAAATTCCTCTCCCCCCCCCTCCCTCCCCCCCCCCATATACACACACTTCTGGCTGATAGTTAAATCTATTTTTAAAACTTTACATTACTGCCTGGAGTTCAACTCTGGAGTAAATGATAGAATCTGAAAAAAAAAAAAATGAAATAATAAATTTGGGAGAGGCGTTACTTGATCCTATGAAATACGATGTGCGCCCCCCCCCCACCCCACTCCCTCCCAAGTCTTGTATCTTGTAAAAAAAATGTCGGCGCCAAATTGGCATTACATTTCGTTCTGTCCTCTTTATCAATTTGAACTCTACTGCAAGAGATTATGTGTCAGCTGTGTATTATTTTGATTGTATAATAAATGAACCAACTGGTTTGTTACAGGATGTACTCAGGAGAAAAGTCTTGGACATTGCAGAAAATATAAATAATTTACTCTGACCTCTCTAACAAACTATTGTTCACTGTTTTCATCACACGTGGTCTATTGGTCCAATGGTCTTTGATTCTCCAAGGTCAATAATAAACCTCTCTACATTGACCTTTGTCTGTTGTGGACTTGTACCACAGTAGAGTTCACTCTCTTTTCATAAACCGGTATATATTTCTGACACTGAATTGTACACTTTGTTATAAAGTGTATTAATATCCAGTGCATTATGTTTTACTCACTTGCCTCTTTAGCATTTATCTTTTCACACTTCAGCCAAGGTTGGCAATAAGTTGCACGCGACTATCTTATTTTCAAATGAACTATTCTGCTTTAAACACAGTGCCTCTCTAAGTATGTAATTGCTACATATAAAGTGGAGGGTAACTGAAACGCCTTTATATGACATACGTTCACAAGCCCACACGTAATGTGTCCAATGTGCACACAATCTTTTGAGTATTATATGAAAACTAGCTGTACCCTGCAAAACCTTTGCATACGAGTTAAATTCCCTTAGGTTTGATTAGTAGGCTAGTATGTTATTTTTGGTTTCGGAAAGATCCGATTTTTTTCATGATTTGTATTACTATTGTTTACGTTTGAAGATTTTAAACTGGAATACTGTTGTATTAGTTATTTACTTCCGATTTAACGCAGAACCCACACCGCTATTATTTATATATATTGTTTTTAATACAACAGGCAAAGTGCACAGTGCACACCAGTATTTCAATCTCTGTGTTGTGTCAAAAAGAGTTTATCTTATCCCAGGACGAGAGGGTTCGGTTTCGCCGATGCTGTTTCTTTAATAATTGGCCCATTGTCTTACAACACAATGGAATTCCAAGACCAAGTCTGATAAGAAGGTCATATTGACTTAGCAGTCATGATAGCAGGACAAATATCCGCGCAGTTACGAACAAACTGGGGAGGATGAAATAAACTGTTGTAAACACAAAAGACTTGAATGTGGAATCAACTCAATGAATCGATCGTTGACTCTTGATTGTTGTTTCAGTAATTCACAGTATTAATTTACCGCTGATAATTCACAAAGCGTCAACCGTTCATTTTCTGACAACCTCGTTAGTCCTTAGGTGTGCAGTGCCATGAGACTCAGTCCCATGTGACGATGTGCCATGAGACCATGAGACTATGTGCCATGAGACTATGTGCCGTGAGACCATGAGACTATGTTCATGTGCCATTAGACTATGTGCCATGAGACTGTGTCATGAGACTATATGCCATGAGACTATGTGCCATGAGACTATGGGCCATGAGACTATGGGCCATGAGACTATGGGCCATGAGACCATGTGCCATGAGACCAGGAGACGATGGGCCATGTGACGAAGTGCTGTTCAACTGTCGGGCTAGAGAGATTCCTAAACCAGTGGTTGTCAAAACTTTTAATGCTACCCTCCTTTAAAAAGATTAAGAATGGCTAACATTAAATGTAAATATTCTCAAGTAATTATTTAAATTTAGGCGACCCATTTCAAATTAGATCGCGACACACTGCCCTGGACAGTCAGTTAATTATGAAATGCTGGATGGGTTGGTGCAGACAACGGGTTCTAGACCAACCTACACCAGTTCCATCTATTTCCCTGGGACCCACTTCAAATCAAATTGAACAGTTTCCCTAGGCTTTTAGTTGGTGTATTGGCATAGAAAAATATAGCCTTCATTGCAATATAGCCTTCATTCTAATATAGCCTTCATTCTAATATAGCCTTCATTCTAATATAGCCTTCATTCTAATATAGCCTTCATTCTAATAAAGCCTTCATTCTAATACAGCCTTCATTCTAATACAGCCTTCATTCTAATACAGCATTCATTCTAATACAGCATTCATTCTAATACAGCATTCATTCTAATACAGCATTCATTACAATACAGCCTTCATTACAATACAGCCTTCATTACAATATAGCATTCATTCTAATATAGCATTCATTACCATATAGCCTTCATTACAATATAGCCTTCATTCATTACATGATAATATTTGAGTTAACAAAAATATTTCAATTTTCATTTCATATTTTGCTGATTTTTTTTTTTAATGAAGCAAGTTTCTTCTTTGCAAAGTTTGCAAATAATTATTGCTCTATTATGTTTGAAAATAGTTAAGAATATTTAATCTGTAAATATTTAATTTATTTTTAACCAGTCTTTATCCGACCTTATTATTTCATAGTTTAGGTCATGAATATTTTTTGTGTGTCAACTTTGATTGGATGAAATTGATTGACACACAACGTTGGAAAACTTGTGACTGCCAACTAACTACATGTACTAGCTACGACAAATTACATCACTTGTATTCACTATGACTTATAATTTGTAATCTACACTGGATGTCATTTAAGAGCTGAGAGTATTTGCCTAGTTGTTAGCTCAACTTAGTCTCGTGACTTACCTTCCTAGTCTTGTGACTTACCTTCCTAGTCTTGTGACTTACCTTCCTAGTCTTGTGACTTACCTTCCTAGTCTTGTGACTTACCTTCCTAGTCTTGTGACTTACCTTCCTAGTCTTGTGACTTACCTTCCTAGTCTTGTGACTTACCTTCCTAGTCTTGTAGTTGTAACTAATGTGTCATTTCCTATCTAAAAATATCAACCTAGTCTTGTAACCAGTACACCCCAGGTGTCATTTAGAAACAAAATCAACTTAGTCACTGAAACACTTGCTGAATCCAATGGTTGGCCAACTGTTTCTGACGTCAGTTGGACTCGAATCAAACTCATTCATCAAAAAAAAAAAAATTTCAGGTATAAATTATCTCCCCTCCTCCTCCTCCTCCCTTCACAACATTCTCTTATCTCAGTCTGTCCTGCTCAACTCTGGCCCGTGAGATAACACATCCCGCCCCCCCCCATCCCGACCCCTGGCTATATTTACTGGGAGTCGTCCTGAGATAAAACTGAGACTAGTCGTGAGTACTGACTCTAGAAACAAAATTAATATATGGGGGATGAGGGCGGGTGTTAATTTTTATCAAAAGCTGAATTTTAGTTACATTATTTCCATCTGTGTACTCAATTATCACTAATATGGTGTTTAGGCCCCCTACACTCACGAATATGTTCATGTGACATCACTATGTATTAAAGCACTGTAGTGCAACTTGGTGACTTGATGAAACAACACAGATGTAAATCAGCAATATTCAACGTTGCCCCACCCCTACGACTAAACCCGCAGGGACCCATCAATTATTAGCTCAATTCCAGTGGTCCCCTCTCAAGAACCTAACTTGATTTACAGTCGCCGTCCCTAACTGAATAGTCCAATAGAATGTTTAGTCTAATAATCCAATAGAATGTTTAGTTTAATAGTCCAGTAGAATGTTTAGTCTAATAGTCCAATAGAATGTTTAGTCTTAATAGTCCAGTAGAATGTTTAGTCTAATAGTCCAATAGAATGTTTAGTCTTAATAGTCCAGTAGAATGTTTAGTCTTAATAGTCCAGTAGAATGTTTAGTCTAATAGTCCAGTAGAATGTTTAGTCTTAATAGTCCAGTAGAATGTTTAGTCTAATAGTCCCGTAGAATGTTTAGTCTAATAGTCCCGTAGAATGTTTAGTCTAATAGTCCCGTAGAATGTTTAGTCTAATAGTCCCGTAGAATGTTTAGTACTACTCTTAATACTTTTTCGTAGTTTAGAAGTGCTTTAAACTTTCAATGCTTGTAATCAGATTATCCGATTACTAGATCTAGTATAATAATAATTTGGCTCCCCCCCCCCATCTCGCACACTATCAATCCACACAATGGCTTAAAAACAACTTGTCATAAAGAATGATGCTAGAATTATTTCTTACGTTGCACTGTGGGATATTGATTTGTACCAGCATTTGTCCTGTTTGTCTTTGTAAGCACAAGTTTTTATACTGCTTGTACTAAATTAAACAAGTTTGATGTTTTCATGTCTGCTTGTCTTAATAAATGGTAATCGAACATGTAGTAAATTGTAATGATTTTCTCAGGCTGTTTGATTCGGCCAACCGGTCATGTTAAGATTTGATTTGTATTACTTCTTATGAACAATTAAACAACCCATCAGCCCGCTGTTGGTGTACCACTACTTTCAAATTTAAGAATTCATTGTGGCCCGCGGCTCGTGAAATTAGCTCACCGGTGCTCAAATAAGTCTCCATGAAAGTTTAAAACTTTTTTAAGATCCGTGTGTTTACTAATTGGCAGGTGAGTCATAGTGTTTACAACTGTTAGAATTGATTGAGGCACTGTCTTTATATGTATAGCTCACATAACGTTTGTTTACTGGATTTGTGGCGCTTCTACTGGCTAAAGGTCTAGTGATACATAGTGTGTCTATTCCTGTTTATAATTTAACAATTGTGCCCCGTGCACAAAGTAAATTTTGATATACATTAAATCAGTATTAAATCTTCCAAAGGTTTAGTGTTAGTATATCAGAAGCAGATTTATGTTAACTGGTGCTTCGCTCAGAATGTTGTGTGGAGCCTGGCATATAGAATGTTATTGTGTGGGGCCAGGAAAATCAAAAGAAATGATTACCCCCTTTTTATAAAAGTCTGGTAGTAATAGAGCTAGAGGTGTAAAATTTGAGTTTTTTGCGGAAGCCGGTAGAATTCGAGGCTTAGGGTTCGAGCCGATAGAGTTCGCCGTTAAATCCGTTTCTGGAAGTAATGTGTCCCATTTCATTAAAGGGTGGATGTCTCTAGTTTATGTGTATATTCAAGATGTATTCAAGTGTGCTATATACAGTAATTGTTTCACCAATGTATTTGTTACTCCAGCTGTGGGACCCCCCCCCACCACAGCTCTGATTATTTCGCTTTAGTTAACTGACTACAGCCCTATTTATTTTTGTACTCTCTATTATTCGTCCCTGGCCCGCTGTACATGTAGACATAGAGGAGTCCAGTCCCACCAGTTCGGTGGTTGCAAGTGGTGGGTCGTGTGTATGCAGGCTTGTGCCGGTGTGTGTGTATGAATGGCTTGCTTGGTGGTTTGTGTGTTTGTGTGTTTATATGCTGACCTGCCTGAGGAAGGGGGGCAGCTGTACGTGTGCGGGAAAAAAAAACCCACAAATGAGCGTGCGAGAGTGGCAGCTGCTGACTCACTACCGTGTATTGCTCCACCCCAGTCTAGGAGGAGGGGTGGGGATCTGAATTAGAATGAGTGCTATGATATATAAATACTGGTATAGTATACATGTATTTATATATATACTAAGGCTTTATTTTTTTAAACAGTATAGTGGTATTGTACGCTTTTGATTGAAGTAATGAACTTTGCAAGTTTAAAAGGGGAGGGGGGTAGTATTGTACCAGTGTGGGTGTGGTATTGTACCCGTGTGGGTGTGGTATTGTACCCGTGTGGGTGTGGTATTGTACCTGTCTTACTCTATAGGAAATTGTGACAACTTTAGAGAGCCCACAGGTGTCCAGAATAGTTTTTAAATTTATTTTACCTAAACTAACCAACACATCGCCTTCACCTTCACTCCATTCTGCTAAATATTTTACGTGGGATACTGACAGGTAACAAGGGTGGTGGGGGGGCAGGTATGTTTACCTGCGGGGCCCTGCAACCTACAAATCTTTTTTTTTAAACTAATTTTTAAGCATTTCTCTTAACATGTGTGCTTCTGCTGGACCAATAACACCATTTACACAATGGCAAACGTATTAACAAAGTACATATTTTTACACATAAAACAATGGGAAACATTTGATGCCATTAATACACAAGTAGGCAAACATCTATTTACATATTCGGCATGTGATGAACATTTGATGCCATTAATACACAAGTAGTGTGGGACGGGTGGCCGAGTGGTGTAGATACTCGACTGTCGACCTGAGAGTCCTCGGTGAGAACTATGTGGAATTTTTCCAGGTGAAATGTGTTTCAAAGTCGTCCCACAAGTCTACCCAGCTTTAAATGGGTACCTGACTCTAAGTTGGAAGTAAAGGCGGCTTAGGGTTAGCACAAGCTAACCACACAACCCCTTCATATGCCGAGGTTATAGAAACAGATGAATTCTACACTTCATCTGCCCCGATGGCCCGTTAGGGTTAAGGGAACTTTTTTTTTTATACACAAGCAGGCATACATCTATTTACATATCCGGCATGTGAACATCTGATGTGTACGATCAAAATCAGTTTATGTGTTTATGTTAGCATTCAGAAAGTGAAAAAAAAAAGGTTGGAAGACTTAGAAAATTTTAAAATTTAAAGGTCCAGTCTGTTAAGCTCATAACGAAAATTGTATTCACTCATTTGAGTAGAATTAAAGTCACGTTTACACATTGTTCACTATTCCATACATAGTCCACCAACAGTACGCAAAAGATAATGTTCCCCCACTTTCGAGTTCAATGTATCAAGACTAGTAGCTCAGTCAATTCAGTCACATTACTAGGTAAATAGTCTTACACTAGTCGAGGACCAAGGGACGTTACCCAGTTAATGGATATTAGTCGTATATTTTTTTTACAAACAAAAATCGATTTATCTGTAAAATAATAAACGATTTTACAAGACTAATATTTAAAACAATGGCGAAATGAATGTAAATTAGTAAAACAAAAAATGGCAACTGATAGTATTATATGGTTTGCATATGAACTCATCCTTTAATTGCAGTATTATATGGTTTGAATATGAACTCGTCCTGTAATGGCATCTGATAGTTTATATGGTTTGAATATGGACTCGTCCTGTAATGGCATCTGATAGTATTATATGGTTTGAATATGGACTGGTCCTATCTTTATTTCACAAACCATTTTGTCTGTGCGTTTGCGTAATACGTGCAAAGATGGATTGAAGTTGAGTTAACCCCACATCCATCTCATATATCAGTGTGTTGTGGCGTGTTCTGCCTGAAACATGTATGTGCTAGATGTGTCCGCTCGCTCACCAGTATGAGCCGAAGGCAATGTTTACATTTACCTATCAGATATTGCGGCCTGCTCAGGTCATTCAGTCATTTACCTTGGGCGGACTAGAGTCAAATTAGAAAACCAACACTGACTAATTTGATACTTTTTATTTAACGATGTACTTAAAAAAAATCTATGAACATGTTTCAATGTTTATCATCAGGCGCTTTCGTTATAGTCAATTCATTTAGGACTTCCATAACTTCAAACTATTGCTTTCTTCCCAGGCTGCTTTCATACTTCCCGTTTTTAATTCAAATTATTTTATAATATATTCTACCTAAATAATATTAAACACATTTAGAACTAGGGAGCGAAAAATAATCGGATCGGTATCTGTAAAATGCTGGGGGAAAATATCGGTATCGGACTATCGGTAAAAAGGCATATCGGTCGCTCCCTATATAGAACCTCGCTTGGCAATAGCAAAGCATGACTGCCATTTATTGAATGTCAGATTTTAAAAGTTTACAGTATCGGTTGTAATTTATGTCGCTTTTAGGTTGTACTATAAAAAAATCTGGTCACTGTTCATCGTTACGTTGTTCAAAGTTACAAGTCAAGTGGTAAGATGTTCAAATTATAAGTGTACCGAATAGTTTTAGTTTCTAAGCAACAGTTAAGTTTGACTTTGAGATGGAGGGAGGTTGAATAAAGTCGTATTTGGGAGGGCAGACAGTGTGACATTTAAATGTAAACCTTCCAAAAATACACTTCACGCCCCAGTGAATATGTTGAAATGAAAGATGTGATGGCTTCGGTGAATCTGTCAAAAAGGGTGTAGAAGTAATCACGTCTAAACCTTTTCCTTTTGACTTTTCTCATTTCCCACATCTTTGATGTTGTCTATATATTTTTTTTTCAATGGCTTTGAAATATCATTCTTAACGTAATTCAAACATTTTAAAAATGTTAGATTTGTAAATTAAATTAGGGGAATCCAACCCCTTAAATATATATATATAATGTAAAACGAGGCTTTTTGTGCGTATATAGATATATAATTTGATAGGCACAACAAAAGCCTGTTTTACATGTCGTTGTGATTCGGTGTAAGGCGATGAGCCACGTTCATGCATGTCTTGGGTTGAATACCACTGAATCGTACTGTAATAACTGGTTTACTTTTTTAGGGCGGTGTATTGTAGATCACCAATAATTAACATAAAAATCAGACGTTTAATTGATGTTGAAATATTTATATTCATGTTAAGGATGATCTGACCAGATAAATGTTTCTGGGTTTTTTTTTATTGTTTCTGGGTTGTTGTTGTTTCTACACTAACCTAGAAAATCTGGTTTTGGTTCAGTGAGTTAAAGGTAGATAATGCTAGATATTTTATAGCCCAAACTATTGCATGTATAACCTAAAGCTATACGGATAACATGAACAGCAATTTAAACTATGCCTAGTTTTACATATATTTAGAAGAAACAAAAAAAAAAGGATTTTATCTTTGATATTGTAAAATGTTTGAAGTCACTTTTTTCTCATTTACTTTGTTCTTGGCAAAGCGTGGTCTGGGTGGGGGGTGGGGCAAATGGCGAAACGTGGGGGGCAGGACAGGGAAAGGCGCGCGCACAAACACACACACACACACACACCTTCACCCCACCTACACACACACACACCTTCACCCCACCTACACACACACACACCTTCACCACCACCTACACACACAAATATGTTGCGTTCACCAGAAAAACAAAATTCTTTTTCTACGTATCTGTTCACCTGTCCACCGCACTCCCCCCCCCCTCCCCAGCGTAGTTTTTTTTTGTCAAGCCTCATATCTCACATCCTTCTCCTTCACCCCTCCCTCCCACCCCTTCCTCCCCACCGCCCCATGAAGCGAGACAGTAAACAGTGACGCCATGATTGTGAGACTTGACACTGGATGGACTGGAATTTAAATCCAGCTCAAGCTAAAGAGGTGAATGGGGGGGGGGGGGAAGGAGAGAGAGAGTCACTAGGATGTACAACTTGACTCCATAGGTGGGAGGTTGATGGAAGAACAAACTCTCTAAACCAATTTCTAATAATTTACGGATTTTCCACTTCACTTGTGTGTTGTTGTGTTGTTTAGGATTTTGTATAGCCTATATAAATTGATATATACACCGGTCTTGACCAAATATTTTGAGTTGCTCCACTTTCTACTGTGGAATTAAACCAGTGCTGTTTGTTTACATCTGTACCACAGGGAACTAGAGGAGGATATATTATACTGATAGCGTTCATTGTTTACCACTCAAATTGTTTTCTGTGGACGTTATTTTTCTGAAATATTTTGGATTTTTTAACTTCATTTTATTTTTTTTGCTTAAAGCTTGTATCGGTGTAATACTGTGAACACTTTATAGTTTACCCGCTGTTTTTAAAATTGTGTGTCGTCAAGTCAATGCCCCCCTACTGCCTGCCACCATGATGACAACTCTCATGCCAGCTTATGATGATCTCCGTTTTACCCTGTGCTCGCCCATGATGTTACCTGCTGGTGTGACGTCACCCACCCAGACAGCCGTTTTGTCAGACCCCATCTATGTATGTATTCACTGCTAAAACGTTGAAATGTCAGTACACAATTATTTACGTCTATGCATATTTACAATGTTGATCCCAGGGATAGTCTTGGTATAATGTTGATCCCAGGGATAGACTTGGTATAATGTTGATCCCAGGGATAGTCTTGGTATAATGTTGATCCCGGGGATAGTCTTGGTATAATGTTGATCCCGGGGATAGTCTTGGTATAATGTTGATCCCGGGGATAGTCTTGGTATAATGTTGATCCCGGGGATAGTCTTGGTATAATGTTGATCCCGGGGATAGTCTTGGTATAATGTTGATCCCGGGGATAGTCTTTTCATAATGTTGATCCCGGGGATAGTCTTGGTATAATGTTGATCCCAGGGATAGTCTTTCTAGAAACATTTACACGCTGCGCCACCACTAGCTACATAATCATCTGCACACCCAACTGCAGTCAACACCTGTCTGATACTAAAGTTTAAATTGTAATGCATCTAGATATGTTAGTGTTATATCAATAATAGTATGTATGAACAAAACAAAAAGCACGAGTTTGACCAACTCAATTGAGCTAAATTTGTAAATGGTTCATTCACATTCAACACATTATTTATTTCATGAAATAATTGTGACAGATTTTAAAATAAACATCATTTTCTCTCTACAATGCATAGATCTGTTTGTATGTGTGTGTGAACTACGTGCATGTTATTTCAACGCCCACTTGAATACAGTGGTTCTAATTCTGTGCACTGCTACTCGTGCCACTATCTCGATTAAAACTTTCTTCTTACATCACAAATTTCTGCGAATCATAAATATATGGGAGTGGTTCAAACTACGAACTTGATTCAAGTACAGATGGCGCCTTGGTGTGGGAGGGGTTTTTACCCTCTTAAGGTTTGAGAACCATTGCTCAATTCTATTCAGAGATTTTTTTCATTGTTCCCTTAGCTTACATGGCCTGAATGTAGCTATTTGACAGGTAACTTGAGGGGTGCGGGGGGGTATGTGTTTGGAAAGTAAACTTTGCTACCCCCCCCCCCAATCCCACTGTACGTTACAGGGACTGTGTTCAGGAATGCGACATTCCACGTAGAAAAAGGTAATAGAATATTAAACAGGTGCTCCGTTCTCTAGGGCTATATCAGGCCGTGTTATAGCACACCCGGAGGTTTCATTGAGTACCACAGATATTGAAGTAATAACATGAGATGTATGTAGTCTTTACTTAGTGTGGCTGGTGGTGTTAGGTATTATATACCATGGTTAGTACGTTGATGTTGCCCTTGTTATGACTATTAACACTTTTTTACTCATCACACTGAACTGTTCAAAATTTTGTTGCCAAATATTTATCTTAACACATTGTGTAGACCCGGGTCTGAGGAGAGGGGGGTACAGCCAGTAAATTGCTTCGAGGCCCACAAATCTGGGGTGGGGGTGACCATGCCCTACGCGTTCGAATTTTCATACAAACTTGCTGTCTGAAAATGTGTTGTGGCCCACGCTTTCTTTGCCCAGGGGCTCACACTTTTTTGCTATGGGGCCCACGCTTTCCTTGCCCAGGGGCCCACGCTTTCTTTGCCCAGGGGCCCACACTTTTTTGCTATGGGGCCCACGCTATCCTTGCCCAGGGGCCCACGCTATCCTTGCCCAGGGGCCCACGCTTTCCTTGCCTAGGGGCCCACGCTTTCCTTGCCCAGGGGCCCACGCTTTCCTTGCCCAGGGGCCCACACTTTTTTGCTTTTGGGCCCACACTTTCTTTGTTCAGGGGCGTAAAATTTCACTCTGTGGTCCTGTATAGGCCAATGGTTTTTCTGCCAAATACGTTACATAGTCTGTTATATCTGCGTATCTAGTCTGTTATATCTGCGTATCTAGTCTGTTATATCTGCGTATCTAGTCTGTTATATCTGCGTATCTAGTCTATCTGCGTATCTAGTCTGTTATATCTGTATATATTTTAGCTCTTATCGGTTTTTATAAATATATTATAACTATGCTGTTGTTTTTAATCAGTGTTTGCGATGTACGACAAACTTGTTTACTCTTTAGACTTGACTGTCATCTGCGACATTAGAACATGAATAGGCCCTCGTAAACCAGTCCTAGGCCCTCGTAAACCAGTCCAAATGCATGAGCAGGCTGAGATTGTAGCTTTAGCCCGGAGCGGGGGGGGGAGGGGAAGAGGTTACACTTATCGCTGATCAGTACGTATTTGACTGATGCGACAGAATTTACCTATGAGGACTAAATTTCCCAGGGAAGAGGTTATGGTCATTATACAGATGGGCATGCAATGGAAAAGGTTTGACTCTGCCCTAGAGTCGTCAAATTGTTTTCCAATGTAAAAGAATTATCCCACACTAGACACGTACATTCTTAGATCTGCAGCTTATGGTTCGGTGAGATTACCGTCTTGTCACATGATCAAAGTTGCATCTTTTAACAAGCAACTGAAAATGTGCACTATTAATTTTGCCCCCATCCCCCCAATTGAATCTACACATACGCCCCCCTTCTCCCCCCCCCCCCCGTATATGTAGTTAGCTGGTTTTTATTCTTAATTTTAACTGCAGCATTGAAAAGACTCGTGGTGGCAGTGTCAAGCAACATGCAGCGACACACACACACACAAATTAGTTATCTGTTCACTGTTCACAACATACAAGCTAATGACTTGTAAACTATAGTTGTCGTTATTCCTTTTGACTTGTAAACTATAGTTGTCGTTATTCCTTTTGACTTGTAAACTAAAGTTGTCGTTATTCCTTTTGACTTGTAAACTATAGTTGTCGTTATTCCTTTTGACTTGTAAACTATAGTTGTCGTTATTCCTTTTGACTTGTAAACTATAGTTGTCGTTATTCCTTTTGACTTGTAAACTAAAGTTGTCGTTATTCCTTTTGACTTGTAAACTATAGTTGTCGTTATTCCTTTTGACTTGTAAACTATAGTTGTCGTTATTCCTTTTGACTTGTAAACTGTAGTTGTCGTTATTCCTTTTGACTTGTAAACTGTAGTTGTCGTTATTCCTTTTGACTTGTAAACTGTAGTTGTCGTTATTCCTTTTGACTTGTAAACTGTAGTTGTCGTTATTCCTTTTGACTTGTAAACTGTAGTTGTCGTTATTCCTTTTGACTTGTAAACTGTAGTTGTCGTTATTCCTTTTGACTTGTAAACTGTAGTTGTCGTTATTCCTTTTGACTTGTAAACTGTAGTTGTCGTTATTCCTTTTGACTTGTAAACTATAGTTGTCGTTATTCCTTTTGACTTGTAAACTATAGTTGTCGTTATTCCTTTTGACTTGTAAACTATAGTTGTCGTTATTCCTTTTGACTTGTAAACTATAGTTGTCGTTATTCCTTTTGACTTGTAAACTGTAGTTGTCGTTATTCCTTTTGACTTGTAAACTGTAGTTGTCGTTATTCCTTTTGACTTGTAAACTGTAGTTGTCGTTATTCCTTTTGACTTGTAAACTGTAGTTGTCGTTATTCCTTTTGACTTGTAAACTGTAGTTGTCGTTATTCCTTTTGACTTGTAAACTATAGTTGTCGTTATTCCTTTTGACTTGTAAACTGTAGTTGTCGTTATTCCTTTTGACTTGTATATAGTTGTCATATTCTCGAAGTTGTCGTTATTCCTTTTGACTTGTAAACTATAGTTGTCGTTATTCCTTTTGACTTGTAAACTATAGTTGTCGTTATTCCTTTTGACTTGTAAACTGTAGTTGTCGTTATTCCTTTTGACTTGTAAACTATAGTTGTCGTTATTCCTTTTGACTTGTAAACTATAGTTGTCGTTATTCCTTTTGACTTGTAAACTGTAGTTGTCGTTATTCCTTTTGACTTGTAAACTATAGTTGTCGTTATTCCTTTTGACTTGTAAACTATAGTTGTCGTTATTCCTTTTGACTTGTAAACTATAGTTGTCGTTATTCCTTTTGACTTGTAAACTGTAGTTGTCGTTATTCCTTTTGACTTGTAAACTGTAGTTGTCGTTATTCCTTTTGACTTGTAAACTGTAGTTGTCGTTATTCCTTTTGACTTGTAAACTATAGTTGTCGTTATTCCTTTTGACTTGTAAACTATAGTTGTCGTTATTCCTTTTGACTTGTAAACTATAGTTGTCGTTATTCCTTTTGACTTGTAAACTGTAGTTGTCGTTATTCCTTTTGACTTGTAAACTGTAGTTGTCGTTATTCCTTTTGACTTGTAAACTGTAGTTGTCGTTATTCCTTTTGACTTGTAAACTGTAGTTGTCGTTATTCCTTTTGACTTGTAAACTATAGTTGTACGACTTCATCAAAAAGAATAACGACAACATGAACGCCCCCTCCTCACCCCCCTCCCCCCACCAAACCGCTCCGTTCATCAGACCATTCAGTTTTTACCATAAATATTTTTTTTTTCCTTCTTACTGCTTAATAGTTTAAATGAACGGTGGTGGGTTGGGTCGGTTTGCCGTAGGGGGAGGGGGGTATTATGTGGGAGTGTAAGGGGGGGAGAGAGGGGGTATACAGGGTAGTTTGAAGGGTTTAGGGACGTGCAGTGAACCGAAATGAGAAATATGTGAAGGAAGTAGTGATCTCACGTAAACTAACAGCAGTGTCAAGAAAAGTTGCGGAGGTAGGTTGAGGGATACATTCCACTGTGTGTAGACACTGGGGCAGGCTGGCACCACCCTTACTCTTCACTTGATGAAGTTCCTACATCGCTGTGGATTGTTGCAGTGAACTTTTTTTTTTCCTAATCTGTATATTAGCTGGAATATTATTTACTGGCACACTGGAATCACATTTATTTGACTTCCCTGTCAATATTTGTATTCTGAATGTTTCTTAAGGTACGTAGACTTGACTTTTTCACAAAACTTTTTTTTTTATCATGGACGTTCATTCGTTTTGTCTTAACATATCTGTATCTTAAATCAACATTCTTTGACATATCTGTATCTAAGTCAACATTCTTCATCCACCCACGGATAGACGTTCACTATCATACATTTTTATTTGTCATTCATTGTTATGAATGGTGATCCCTACATGAATTCCTTTTATTTATTTATTTATTTTGGAATCTTAGAAATGACGATTGCTACTGTCCAATTGACTGTATACAAATTAAGTCAATCGATCTACCTGTGTCTCGCTTGATTGATTCAAACCACGAGTCGGTGGGAGCAAGGGTGGTGATCATGCATGTCGTTACACAAACCCAATGACATTCACACACATTGACACACACACACACTAACATTGACACACACACACTAACATTGACACACACACACTGAAATTGACACACACACACTGAAATTGACACACACACACTGAAATTGACACATACACACACTGACATTGACACACACACTCACTCTGACATTGACACACACACTCACTCTGACATTGACACACACACTCACTCTGACACACTCACTCTGAGACTCACACACACACACTGACATTGACACATACACACTGACATTGACACATACACACTGACATTGACACATACACACTGACATTGACACATACACACTGACATTGACACACACACACACACTCTGACACACACACACACACACTCTGACACACACACACACACTCTGACACACACACACACACTCTGACACACACACACACTCTGACACACACACACACTCTGACACACACACACACTCTGACACACACACACTCTCTGACACACACACACTCTGACACACACACACACTCTGACACACACACACACTCTGACACACACACACACTCTGACACACACACACACTCTGACACACACACACACTCTGACACACACACACACTCTGACACACACACACACTCTGACACACACACACACTCTGACACACACACACTCTGACACACACTCTTGACATTGACATTGACACACACACTCTTGACATTGACACACACACTCTTGACATTGACACACACACTCTTGACATTGACACAAACACTCTTGACATTGACACACACACTCTTGACATTGACACACACACTCTTGACATTGACACACACACTCTTGACATTGACACACACACTCTTGACATTGACACACACACTCTTGACATTGACACACACACACTCTGACATTGACACACACACACTCTGACATTGACACACACACACTCTGACATTGACACACACACACTCTGACATTGACACACACACACGTTCTACAGGTATTATACATTATTAAATCTGCCAGTGTGAAAAGGTCATTATTATTGATTACATTTTAACCAATTTTTTTTTTCAAATGATAAAGTAAAAATATTTTTCAACCGGCTTAATGTTCTTGCATGGACTCTGTTCTAGATTCTATTGTCAGAATCTAAATTCTCAAATTGTGGGTTGCGGCCCATTAGGAGCTTATGTGAAGTGGGTCGTTCTGTTCTAGATTCTATTGTCAGAATCTAAATTCTCAAATTGTGGGTTGCGGCCCATTAGGAGCTTATGTGAAGTGGGTCGTCAAATGACTTAGTACAGTTAACTTACAACTTTTTTTTTCTACATTTACACGTGTTCGCGAAAAAAACGAACAAGTTGTTCGCGAGTCTCAAAAGTATGAGAACCACTGGTCCAGATTATCTTTTCAGATCAACTGCTGGACTTTTTTTTATGTACTTTATTTTAAAATGTTCTCGATGTCGAATTGGTGAGTTCTTGCTCTCGTCACATCGTCAAGATTAAAAATTATATTTTTTAAACCCTTGGTCACGGCCTTGTTAATTTTGAAATCTGGGCTAACTTTATATTTTCAATAATTGTTTTGTTTTTGTTTGTCAGTTAATTGGTAAATGTCTGAATACAATGTTGTTCTCCATAAATGGTCCACCAGTCTTTGCTTCATAGAATATAAAAATGCCTCTAGTCATAGAATATAAAAATGCCTCTAGGCATAGAATATGAAAAATGTCTCTAGGCATAGAATATAAAAATGCCTCTAGGCATAGAATATGAAAAATGTCTCTAAGTTTTCACAAAACAAAAGTTAAGTGTAGGCTGACCATCTCACCTGACGGCACATACTTCATCCTGTCAGGTGTCACGGACCAGGTTAGTCCTGTGTCACTGTTCGTCGTCTTACTTGATCTACTGCTTTCTACCATACAACATGATTCTTTCACTTCTGATTTGCATACATTTACATACATTACCTCTTACTTGGTAATGTAGTTTAACAATTTTTTGTACATTATGAAACTATTTCGTATATGGTACTGGCTGGTTTGTATGTTATAAAAAACAGTTCGGTTTATCACCATACAGTTTGGTTTATCACCATAATGTTTGATGCTTCACCACATTTTTGGTTATATTACTTTGTGATTTACTTTTTAAATACTTTTGACACCATCTTTCATTACTAATCTATTCTACTGCATGGTTAACTGTTAGGACTAAATGCTCGATTGGTAAGACTATACCATATGTATTATACCTTGACTGTAAAACTCTAAACATTTCCTACACATCCCTCTTAGGCTACTAGTGGTGGTCTTTCTTTAAGTCTTTCTATAACTAGTGGTGGTCTTTCTATAACTAGTGGTGGTCTTTCTATAACTAGTGGTGGTCTTTCTATAACTAGTGGTGGTCTTTCTATAACTAGTGGTGGTCTTTCTATAACTAGTGGTGGTCTTTCTATAACTAGTGGTGGTCTTTCTATAACTAGTGGTGGTCTTTCTTTAAATAAGTCTTTCTATAACTAGTGGTGGTCTTTCTATAACTAGTGGTGGTCTTTCTATAACTAGTGGTGGTCTTTCTATAACTAGTGGTGGTCTTTCTATAACTAAGTCCTTCTATAACTAGTGGTGGTCTTTCTATAACTAGTGGTGGTCTTTCTATAACTAGTGGTGGTCTTTCTATAATTAGTGGTGGTCTTTCTGTAACTAGTGGTGGTCTTTCTGTAACTAGTGGTGGTCTTTCTGTAACTAGTGGTGGTCTTTCTGTAACTAGTGGTGGTCTTACCATACCTATGGTGTAAAATGTCTTACTATAACACATCACGAATCATGATTTACATTTAGTTTGATTCAGTAGCCCATAAAACTGTCATCATAAACTGTACAATTTTGTAAGCTGTGACTTTTTTTAACAAATCAGTGACGTTGGACAACTGATATAAAAATAGAAGCCTTACAATGTCAGTCGAAAAAATACTTGTGTTTACAGTTTTACATATTTGTAGCCTTGATATATAATGTTTGGTTTATTGAAATGTAGATTCACTACCATTCTAAAAATGATTCCATGCATATCACAGTGGGTATTCATCTTAACGGTGGTTTCCCCTTCCCACTAAAAGATTTATTTTTTTTTTACAAAAATATGAATGAAATTCAAACCAAAAGCCCTTTTAAAACCGGTTTCTTCAGATATTTCAACGACTTTGGTATTGGTCTAATTTGTTGATTGTTTGGATAACTTGTTGAGCTCTGTCGGTTCTCTTTAACCGACCAGGACTGAATACAGAAAAATGTAATTTATCATGATGGAAAACAAATTTATATTTCGATCAATTAATTAAAAACTCATGTTTTTTTTTTCTTTTTCCTACTTTTGTTTTATGTCTTGTTTGTTTTGATGAAACACTTCCGCTGTTCGTTAGTTTGGTTACTGTATCTTTTATTAAACAGAATACGTATTTTTAAGATGTTGTTATATTGTTAATTAAAGTATCAGGATCTGTATGTTTTAACTGTTTGTACTCATATGGCCACTGTTCCGTATATTTAAGTATCAGTATCGGTATGTGTAATTTAAACTCTAATGTTTAGTTTACTCTACCATTTAACAATCGGCATGTTTATACAATCATTAACAACTGCCTCTGTTGACTGTACAGAATAGGCGAACAGGGAAGGATTAATAAAACACTTTAAAGGTCATATTGACCTGTTTAGTCCTTGTCTCCAGGTGTTCCCTGTCCTACTACAATGGCAAGACTGGACGGCCAGTGGTCAGCGATTAGCGGATAGAATAGCATAGCCACCATTGTGTGGGGTTAGAAAGGGGCGGGTAGCAGGTAACTGCCAATCAGTGACCATTGTCCAGGACTATTCAGATACACATTTCGGTGGGGGAAGTGGCGATGGAGCCAATGACATTGATAAACCCAATGTCTTAATTAGAATAAATGAACGTTGATTGGTGCAATAGGCTTTTGGTAATTACCAGGATATTTAAATGTGGAGTCATCTTTGCACAAGTCAATGAAATCGTTTGAATTTTCTTTGTCCTACTGCTACAAGCACTGGTTCAATATTGACTTCGTTAGTTTCTTACAAGAAAAGATTTTGAAGATTTAATACTAAAACAAATAAAATATCAACTTAGCATACATTTTACATTCATTATAGAAAGAACGAGCATACATTTTACATTCATTATAGAAAGAACGTACGTTTGACTAGACGATTGCACGTTTTATTTACCCACGAACAAAATTTTATTTTTAAAAATTACCCTAATACGCTTGAACTTTAAAATGGCGTGGACAATGAGAGAACGGCAAGACAATTTCTGAACGCATATCATTATACTTCTTGACAAACTTTGAAATATATTGTATATAATACTATGTATTTCCCATGCATGCAATGTAGTTTGCTACCATTCATATGATACTGTTTCCAGCTAATACTATGAAGAGCTGTTATGTATATGTAAAGACCAAATCTCGCCAGCTTCGATAATGAAATATTTTAAGTTATGTATATAATATTCCCTCGTACTCTCGTACTAATTCACATATTAAAATGTCTGTATTTAAGACGATATGGAATTAGGCAGGTGTGTCTATAATCACACAATCGTGTATATCTCTTTCTGGAATGTGATTTTTTTTCTGCTGTAATTTTTGTGTGTGGCCTTTTTTCTACCCCCTGAGTGTCTTCTTTGAACTTGCGCATATTTAAGATAACAGTCTACTGTAATACACAGAGAGAGAGAATTATTCTTGGTGTACATGTGTGTGTGTGTGTGTTGTTTTTAATTAATTCCAGTTTACAACACCTTGTTTATTGGCCTACTTTCACAACTAATCAAAAACTGCCAGTCGCTGATAGCGTGTTGTGTTCAGAGTGTTGTGTTCAGAGTAAGTTTTTTTTTTAAACATTTGTTGTACGTGTGCACATTTCCTCATCCCATTTTGTGACTGAATGTTATCATATACTGATAAAATAAACAACACCTCGAGGAGTGGCCTAGCACGGTGAATCTATTCATATCCAATTCGATATGATAGTATTGGGCTGATCATATGTTGGACTTCACAATATGATAGTATTGGGCTGATCATATGTTGGACTTCGCAGTTCCAGTAATGACTTGAATCTATTCATATCCTATTCAATATGATAGTATTGGGCTGCTCATATGTTGGACTTCACAGTTCCAGTAATGACTTCCCGTTGTCCGTTTGAATGTTTAAAAAAAAAAAAAATAATGTAATGTATGTTTTTTTATTAACTTTACAAAGAGTGGCGTAACTATGGGGGGGGGGCGGATGAGGCGTTCAACTCCCTGCGTGTCTAGTCACATACTTTACCCATCTCTCCCGTTGTGCCACCATGGCCGTTGCGCTATCTTTGGTGGGAATGAAAGAAGGGCACTACAAAACCGTCCCATTAGTGGTTTATAAGTGATACAATCTCATATGTAATGGGATTTCAAAAAAAAGTACATGTACATCGTTTCAGAGCATACATAAAACTGGGCGACATTATAAAAAATTTCGCGAATATATGTTTAGAACAAACCATGAGAATTTATAAATAAAATGAAATTCGTTGTCGGCCAGTGTCTGGACTTCGAACTTATAAGGGCGACATAGGTCGATAGAAAGATGACTTAGTTAGTATTGTAAAGTATGCTCGAACTTGTTCATGTACTGTAGCCAGTATTGTAAAGTATGCTTGAACTTTTTCATGTACTGTAGCCACTGGTAGCCACTGGCTAATACAATTGAGACAGATTTGAATCTATGCGTCCTCCATAAATAAAAAGTAGAGCGAAAACAAACGTTACCTTAGAGTTAAAATAGCTAAATAAATCTTAACATTAATTTTACTATCAGTTTAAACAAACAAAATGTAGAGACGACAGGAATGTGTTGTGAGCTTGTAAAGAGGGGGGTGGGGTGGGGGTGGTACTGTAGCTGTTGAGATTGAGACTTACAAGAGCCTTATCTATAGATATAATTTATATTTTACAGGGGTGAAATTCTCGTCAAATGTATTTACATAATTATTATAAACATATAGGACCAACATTTTTGCACACACGTTATTATATGTATATATACATAAAGAGTCTTTAACAAAATGATACTTTCACATCTTCTTCAATTAACAATTGTTTTCTTTTAGTTATGTTTTGTACACGATTCGTTCAGCATTTTATGTTGTACACACTGTTTGCATCTTGAGTCTGTATCGAACCCATTACCCTACCACCCCACCCATAAACATTTTATGCCACCCCCTTCCCCCCAAGATCAGGTCTCAAATCTCAACACATCCACCACAGCCCCATCTGTTCGTGTGATCATTTTGACTTACCCGGCTAACCGGGGTCAATTGTTCCTAATTGGTTAAAATGGTGCACTTTCTGGTTAATGAGACATTTGTAATATTCTTTCAATTAGGATAAGAGGAACTAAAAATGAATTTCCCGTGTTTTAATTATTGCGTTAGGTGTGTGGGAGAGGGGGTTACTATATGCAATTGTTCGCCTGCCATTGTTATATACCTACAGGTTAGACGTATGTTCGCCTGCCATTGTTATATACCTACAGGTTAGACGTATGTTCGCCTGCCATTGTTATATACCTACAGGTTAGACGTATGTTCGCCTGCCATTGTTATAACCTACAGGTTAGACGTATCCTTCGCTGATTCCGTATTTTGAGAACCACTCAACAAAAGATAGCAAGTCCTGTCGGTATATTTTTTGTCAGCCTGTAATCTAAATCAATAGTGACTTGTTTCGTGTGTATTGTGAAGTATTTCATTGATGTCAGTAGATGGACATAAACAAAGGAGGGGCGGACATAACTCGATAGTTTTATTAACATGGACAGGAATCGAGTTTATAACAAGATTCATTCTGATTTTATGTATAGGAAAAAGCTGGTGTGTATGCTTGTGTATTACTAAGTGTAGTTTTACTATTTTAGTACTCCTGCATACTTGCCTTTTACTTCGGGGTGTCACCACTAGACCAAACCTGACACACCTTACATTCCTTCCTACTGTTGTCACATTCAAACTAAGGTATACAAGGTAATCTATAGTGATATACAAAAATCATTCAACAGATCGATCATTTGTACTCTTAATGTCCGGGACTGGGTTGTTTTTTTTTACCTGACTTTAGTATGTAAAGCTATCTGTGTAGTCTAGATTTTACTATGAAGTGTGTCGAACCTAGTTGTATCATTTAGTTTCAATGTGATAGAAGGCATTTAGTTTAATATCTAACAACAGTAAGTTTGTTTCCTTTCAACAATAGTATTTATGTTTGGTTCATTTTGTTTAATAGCTAGGCCTAGATGTTTACAAATTTGTTTCTGAACTAAACTTTAAACATATTTGGTCCCAAAGTAGATAGCAAGATTGTTTAGTAATTTAATAGTCACAGACTAAAATAACCGTCGATATAAAGAATAAGTGAATAATTGTAAATAAAACGTCAACATATGAATATGCTAAAAACTTTTATGTGTATTGAAAATAACTTCCAACACGATAGAACAATATTTAGTCTGTGTACAAAACAGAATTAATGGAAAATTATTCCCTCCGTATTATTCCGTAGGGAATGTAATAATGTAATCAACTGTTTCTTGTGGGGGATGTGTAACTAGTAATATGCATTCCGTGAAATTATTTGATAACACCTGCAATTTTATTAGCTACATATTTTTTCATCCGTGTTTTTTTTTTTATGATTTAGGCATTTAGCATAATTACAAGTTATATGTGTTCTGATTACAGTTCTCTTAGAAATAGGTACACAATTAGTGATTTTAGTTTCAATATTTTTTTTTTCCTTAACGCCGGCAAAGACATAAAACAAGATTGTGCCAGTTTAACCAGTATGTGACCAGATTCCTTGTCCTAGATTTCCGTATCCAATGAATTCTCTTGCGTATTTCCTGCCAGTTAAGAAAAAAGTGACAAAACATGTACAGCGTGTTGTTGCATAGATGTAGTTTAAAAACTAAGGAAGTTCCCATGTAGAAGACGTTTTAACACGTATCTTGTCTTTATCTCATTCAGTGTAACTGACACTTTCAATAACATGTTTGTCAAAACACACCACTTACCCAACCAAACACACGTCGCTCTTGTAATAGAGCGAGTAAATAACTAAAAGTTTTAACTATCGCATAACAGAACAAGTAAAATTTAACTTAAAAAAATAGCAATTAAAAAAAATGATGTAATTTAAACAGCTTTTCATGTTTCCGGACTTGCCCTTTAGATTTAACAAGAGTAATCAGTAATAAAATTGTACAAAAAGTTCTTAAGTTAACAATGATTGATGCATCAATTGTATTAACACCACACCTCCTAGTTGCCATAATTATAAAATATTTTAATGATCTAAACTTTACTTGTTTACTTGAAAGTAACTATAGTGGTTTATTAATTTATACAATAGTTATGTGAAAAATGTTGGCGTAAACCAGTGATGCCAAATTTGGCCCTTTATGATAATTTTTTGGCCCCCCACAAGTTTAAAAAAATAACATCTCATTATATACATACATATATAAAAATTATATTTTTGGCCCTCCAAATATTTTTGGCCCTCCAAATATTTTTGGCCCTCCAAATATTTTCGGCAGACAAAAATGGCCCACAGAAAAAAAAAAAGGTTTAGCATCACTGGCGTAAACCATGATGAAATCAGCCGAGGTGACGAATAGACAAATGCTCCCGCTCTATAGATTACTTAAAATATTAACTGTGCAATAGATATATTAGTAAGTTAAGGGGCGGTCATCATGAGGTATATGACTAGATATATTATAAGTTAAGGGGCGGTCATCATGAGGTATATGACTAGATATATTATAAGTTAAGGGGCGGTCATCATGAGGTATATGAATAGATATATTATAAGTTAAGGGGCGGTCATCATGAGGTATATGACTAGATATATTAGTAAGTTAAGGGGCGGCCAGCATGAGGTATGACAGCCACACTCGGGGACTTTAAATAATAAAAAACTTACAACAATGAGTCGCAACATATTCTCTATATCAATAGAGTGTTCAAAACACCGCACTAATCTCACCATAATGTCGCATTTGATCATTTGGTCACCCCTGCACTGATTGGTTCAAACTTATTTGACCACAAATGTTTGCCAATAGTCATCAAATTAAATAACTGAAACTGCTATTATTGTATTAACTTTTGACCTCCCCCCCCCCATACAATTTCAACGACTGAACTCAACACATTTTATAAAAAAAAAAGATCCCAAAATAGCTAATACTGTCTTTGTTCAATGTAATAGCATACCACATGCCTTTTGTTGAAGCACACCACGTCTTGTGTTTGTGTTTTTGACGCACACAACACTTCGCGTGTACTTGCTAAATTCATACTCAATGAATTCTATATCAGTTAATTCTTTTCATTCCAGAACTATCCATCTCGCAGCATGCCGGCCAACAGTCCAAACACCACGTCCAGCCAGTCGTCCAACCAAAGTCAGTCAGGAGAGCCTCTTAGTCGGACTAATTTGTATATTAGGGGGCTTAATCCAAACACCACAGACAAAGACCTCGTTAGTCTATGCAATGGGTAAGTATTCTAAGTATTACATACATTGAATATTGACTACTAATATATAACCATTACCATAAGCATATTACAATTTTTAGTGGTGGTTACAAGGGGCCTGAAACGGTTAGTGGCGAGTGTTTAGAATGCCCCTGCGTTAAAGTCCTAGAGCTTAATAAAGTAACAATCTTTTTTTTTCTTTGAACCCGGGGGGGGGGGAGAGAAGGGGGGAGGGGAGGGTCAAAATATTTAATTCACAAAACCATCATGTTGGCAGGGCTTGTGATCACACATACTTTAACTTCATTGTAAAAACAAATATTAAACATATTCTTATAGGTTTGGAAAAATTACTTCAACAAAAGCAATTATCGATCAAACAACAAATAAATGTAAAGGTAAGTGATCCTTGATTACATCTTAATAAATTAAAACAACTTATGTCCAGTTTGTATTTAAACAATGCAGAAAAATTCTACTATACGAACATTGAATATTTTTTTGTTCTTTATGATGTTATAAAGTGAAATCTTTGATCACTTATAAAAAATTATTTTTTCAGGTTATGGCTTTGTAGACTTTGAGAATCCTCAGGCAGCAGAATTAGCGGTACAAGCTCTTCAGAATCAAGGCATACAGGCACAGATGGCTAAAGTAAGTTTAGTAAATTGGCTGAAGTTTTTTTATCCTTTCCATTCCCCAGTGTGCCAGGTGTTGTAATGTGTCAGGTCCTTATGTGTCAGGTCCTTATGTGCCAGGTCCTTATGTGCCAGGTCCTTATGTGCCAGGTCCTTATGTGCCAGGTCCTTATGTGCCAGGTCCTTATGTGCCAGGTCCTTATGTGCCAGGTCCTTATGTATCAGGTCCGTGTCTTATGCGCTAGGTCCTTATGTATCAGGTCGTGTCTTATGTGCCAGGTGTTGTAATGTGCCAGGTCCTTGTTTATGTGCCACTAGTTATGTCATACATGCATTTTTTTTCTTATTGTGTATCCTTACTATGTGTCAAGATTTAAAGTGTCAGATCCGTTTTTTTTTGTCTCAATGTATCATGTCTTTTTTTTTATTTCTTTAAGTGTCAGATCCTTATTACTCCATTCCTTTATATATGATTGTTTCAGGTCACTTCCTTGACCTGTGTCTCTACAGAGAAGGTCAGTTAAACTTGAGGAGAGCTTGATCCATGTCTTGTTTCACCTTGTGAACTGACACAATCATGCCTTTAATTAATAGTCAAATCTAATTTTCTCAGTCATTCACATGTGAACTGAATAGATTCAATTTATTTTGTTTATTGCCAAACTAAATCGTTACTTTTATATTTACTTCAAACATCACTTCTCTCCCCCAAACTAATGTACAGATGCCAGTTTTAGGATTATGTGCTTATTTCTTGGGGGCTTTGTTGAAGTGTCACACACAGGAGTCTAAAGACACAAGTATACATCCCCGCACCCTTACCCCCACCCCACCGTGGAAGATTTGCTCTAGTAGTCGCCACTGTATTGTTTTTATGCATTTTATGCTGACCTTAATTACTCGTGTTTGCACAATGAATTGTTGAATGCACTCTACACAAGTGCTCCGCTGCTAAACTTTCTTAGGCCAGTACGCCACTTTTTTAGGCCAGCACACGCATTACTTAGACCAGCACACGCGTTACTTAGGCCAGCACACACGTTACTTAGGCCAGCACACGCGTTACTTAGGCCAGCACACGTGTTACTTAGGCCAGCACACGCGTTACTTAGGCCAGCACACGCGTTACTTAGGCCAGCACACGCGTTACTTAGGCCAGCACACGCGTTGCTTACTTAGGCCAGCACACGCGTTGCTTACTTAGGCCAGCACACGCGTTGCTTACTTAGGCCAGCACACGCGTTGCTTACTTAGGCCAGCACACGCGTTGCTTACTTAGGCCAGCACACGCGTTGCTTACTTAGGCCAGCACACGCGTTGCTTACTTAGGCCAGCACACGCGTTGCTTACTTAGGCCAGCACACGCGTTGCTTACTTAGGCCAGCACACGCGTTGCTTACTTAGGCCAGCACACGCGTTGCTTACTTAGGCCAGTACACTCAAATGATTGCAAACCAGAATCGACAATCTTGTTTGAACCCTTTTTTCAACTTTTCCACTGTATATAAGCATTACTTCCATTTTTTCTGAAGCAGATTTCTTATTTACGTCTGATCTACGTTTATTATTTAAAAGGGAGTGGGTGTGCGGAGTGATCTTTCCCATGTCGCACACAATATATAAAGAAATCTATTATTGTTTATATTATCTATAACCCCAGCCCACAACCTGGAGTGGTATCAGAATTGGAATTAAGATTGATCATTGCCAACTTAATCGATACCCTAGATAATGGGGGAAGGAGGGGGGTGTATCACAGGCCTTGTGCCAATAAATTCCAGGCTGTTTTTATTTCCGATTGAGTTGTTGGGTTTTCTATGATAAGCTTTAGGCGTGTTTCATCTTGTCTCACCATTTCATTCTGATTAGAGGCAGTCCTGTGTGTCTATTTAAATGTTCATAACTAGAAATGTTTCGGCTACAGTTGCCGCCAGAGCTGTTGCGTTTTTCAATTCTTCCAGATTAATAATACAGCTGTATTACACTTTAGATGAAAGTAACCGTATGCCATTGAATAGGGTTACCATACGTTGGTATTTTGTTAGGAACAGTTATATATTTGACTGACCCTCTTGTCAAAACTGTTTTTTACCTGTTACCACCTTCATATTTTTTGTTTAATTAGGTCAACTAAGCATCTCTAAACAGGACATACCTGATTAACTAGCTGGGACTTTGTCCAACAGATTTAATGTATAAAACCTAAGCTTAAAACTGATACAATTGAAATGTTAAAGAGAAGTCTAGAAATAATACATGAAATTTTAAAGTCTAGAAATATTACTTGAAATTTTAAATGGAATTCTAGAATTAATACAGTTCAAATGTTAATTATAGAGACATCAAAATTGTAAAGTATGTTGGTCCCTGTGACAGTGGTTAATTGGTAAGGGGTGAACAGGCAGTGCTCTTTAGTAAACTAAGCCCCCCCTCCCCCTCCCCCCCCCCCGCCCGTTCATTCATAAACAGGTGGTGATGGGAAGTATGACTTGTCTGATATGCTTTTGTAGCCTCTTAACAATATTAACTTCTTTTTCTAATGGTCAATAAAACAAATTTTAACTTAAAAAATTTTTAGTAAATGTTTTAGTATAAAACAAACAAATGTATGGCTTTAAGGATGATAGTTTTCTCTTTCAAGCTAATTTATCAAGTTTTAATTGCATCTGGCATTGAAATAAAATTAAGTAGATTAATATATATAGGCCTACACATAATAGTACTGATATACATATATACTCGTACAAGTACTGATGTTACACACACACATCCAAGTACAAGTACTGATATGTATCTTTGTGTGTATGGGTATATATATATATATGTGTATGGGTATATATATATATATATATATAAAATGATTTAGGCCTACTTTATGTCAGTTATATATTTAAATATGTATGTATTATATGCAAGCATATATTTACAAGTTAACAATTAACCAAATTAACAGTATTGTAATGATCTATTTTTCATGATCTCACTGCCATTTCTTTTTCATATCACTTATTGGTAAGATTTTGGGTTTAGCCTTTTATGGGTATGGCCCAATTTTTAAAAGAATTTGCATGGTTTTCTTCAACAGCAACAAGAGCAGGACCCAACCAATTTGTATATTGCAAATCTTCCAATGTACTTCATGGAAAAAAATTTAGAAAATATGTTCAAAGAATATGGAACAGTAATTTCTACACGAATTTTACGCAAACCAGATGGTCAAAGTCGTGGAGTTGGATTTGCTAGAATGGAATCTAAAGAAAAGTGTGACCAAATCATTAATGCATTTAATAATAAAATGTTGCCAGGTAATTTTATTTTCATATTCTATTTTATTTAAAAGCACAAAATGATCTTGACAGGTTTATACTAAGAAAAAAAATTCTATTTTTCTAAATATATATAAATATATTCCTTTGAAATTAATGCTGTCCAAAATTATAAATTTATTAATAGCTTAAGATTTCTATCTGAAAAATGTGACTTTAATTTTTATTCAAAAGGTTTGTTTTTTTAAGTTCAACACAAGAAGGTTAATAGTTTTCTTTTTCAAGATGTGTTACAATAAAAATATTATGAACTATTCCAGGAAGTACAGAGCCTTTGTTAGTCAAATTTGCTGACAGTGGAAACAAAAAAAAAACCACACCAACTACATTAACACCTCGACTTTTTACTCCTGGAAGAGATGATGCGGGAATATCTGTAAGCTGTGATAACTGAAGATATGGGTCCACTTACTGCAGGGGCTATGTTCTATCAAAAGACACCATTAAATGAAATAGCTCTAAATGGGGAAATAACATATCAATAATATGCTATCATTTAGAATATAGGCTTTCATATAGCCTACATGCTAAAACTAAATTCTTTATTCCAGTCATTAATGTTTACACAAGTTACACCGCTGTTTGAGTCATAGATTAATCTACTACAAAATCACTTTTTATCTAAACTAGAAAGTGAAATAATTTTGAGTGATTTTAATGATATGGAAAGTTCTTTTATCATAGTCATCTAACTACATCTTGCATCTTTAGCACTTGCATTTATTATCCAGCAATTTTTTCTTGATAAAAAATTGAAACTCATTTTCAGTAGAAAATAAACCTCAATTATAAGTCTGTAGATTTACTGTTCAGGCATTTTTTACACACTTGTGTTGCCATTCTGAATGAGATTTCAACAAATACCATACTATTTTCAATCTCATGTTTCCAAATCATTTAAAAATTAATTTTTAATGAAAAAATGCTGAAAAAAAATGGGTGAAAATAATGTTAAAGCAGAACAGTGCTAAACAAAACCACATTAAGTAGGGTATGACTGTTATTGAATAATAAGAAAGACTTGATAATCAATTACCACTTAAATATTTTTTTAAATTAAACTGCAATATCATATTTATCAATATGCACTATTTTCTGGCTTTAATACAATTCATGTTTCCTATAGGCTTTACAGTTTGCTTACGAGCAGCAAGCATTGGCAGCCAATCTAAATGGGTATGTTATTTTTCTTATGACTTATGATTTTTTAAAATAATTAAATAAATGACTTATCAGTATTTTCATGTTTTTTAACATTTCTTTTACAAATTATAGTCAGTTTATTAACTATGGTGTTCCAACGCCCACTATCATGCCTGCTGGGTTGGTGCCGCGTGGATATACATCAGTCGCTGCAACAACCCCTGTGACAACATATCAGATGTCTTCTAATCCTGCTGCTACAGGCTGGATGCCCCAGTATTTGGTACAGCCACATCAAATGCAACATGTGAGTATAGAAGCTGCTTATAGTTTCTGAAGGTCAGAATATATTTTCTGTCTGAGATGCTCCTAAAATCTAAAGGTTTTGAGCAAAAAAAATTTTAAAACAGAAAATTTTATGCATTCTCCAGATTATGTATAGATTTCAGTATACATTTATAGTTACTAGAACATACATACAACATACATTAAATGTTCTCATTTTAAAATCATTTAAAGCTCATTAACAGCATTGTTGCAGCAATAATGGCAATATAAAAATAATGTTGTGAAAGGTTTTCAGATTTGGATATAAATAACTGATAATTAAAGCATGTACATTTCTTCAATCAAAACACTGACAATATGTCACTTTTCTTGGCATCATTTGTTAGTAACATTTTAGTTAACGAAAGAATGTTAAATTAGTTTAAGTTAAACTAATTTAAATTGCATGATTAATGCAGGGTTTTTAAAATGTAAACCTAAAACAAAAACATTTTTATAGGTGTCCTATGCCTAAACAAATTTTTTCTTATGCTTGTATAATTGTGCATCTTAACTATCTTTTTTTTAATTCCTTAATCAAAAGCATGGCTTTTACAATGATTGTGTATGCATTAGAAACCAATGTGCATTGTGTATTGTTGTGCATGCTGATTATTTAAAAACTACCTTTTAGATAAAAGTAATGTATGTACATTTTATATCAAAATAGCTGATACATTTTTGGTTAGATGAAAACAAACTGTCAAAAAAATGGAAACAATTATTTCCTACAATGCACAATTTAGAAAGCACAAAACATTTTTTTCAAATCTGTAACTAGAAACTTCGTAATAAGTATGAATTTACATTTATAACTGGTTAACAGTTAACTTTATGCATCATATTTTTACTTTGTGCCATGAATATTTTATGTTATATTCTCATTACCAAGTTCAGCCATTTTGAAAAATTTATTTCAGTCAGTAGCACAATAAAGTGGAACCATAATATTACTTCTGGAAAAAATGTTGCTTTATTTTTTCATAACACTGAAAACTGGCCAGATATGTTTTTTAAAATTTTGTATTGCATTTTACATACTCTTTTTATCTTATTAGACTCCAGTCATATCTTAAATATTTCAAGAACAATTCTGCTAATTCTGAGCATTTTAAGTGGAAGTTTTAGAGTTAGATCATCTACAATAATTTAAAGAAAAGATGTGCATTAAACAAGCAACATATATTCCCAAAATTCTATGATTTAACAGAAAATAAGTTTATAACATGCTATAAGCAAGAAAAGCTTCACACTGGATATATATTTATAGAGTAGTTGGTAACTGGTCTCTGTGCTTGCATGTTTAGTGTGGCTGTGTGTAGCTAACAGTGTGGTGTCTCTAATCTCCAGATACTGCCAACAACAGTCCACCCAGAACTGGCGGCAGCCATGTTGGACCCTAGTGTGCTGATGTAACACCTTGTCAGTAGTGCTCCTCCTTACAACTACACAGCCTCATTGTCTACTTGCCTTCCAATGTGTGTTATGTGGGGGCAGAGTCTTAATTGTTCATTTTTTTAACCATTTCATCGGTTTTTTTTTTATTTTACTGTTTTCCTTTTCTATTTTTTTCTAAACTTTTTTTTTTGCATGTGTATCATGCCAAACTGTCCACTTTAAAATGTGCAGTTCATTGACTACTTTTTAAAAAATGATTTTTAGATTACATTGATATTGCAACTCTTTTCCCTTGTATTTTTTTTTTCACTTTTCATGTTCTTTTTTAAATTTGTATGAACAGTGGATATGCCAGTAAATATTTTAAGTCTAGCAATATGTCATATGTAAGACTTTTAATTTTTCTGATGACTCTTTTTATATTTATTTATTTCACAATGTAAAATTTTAAGATTTTCCCTAGTATTTAATGTTTAGTTATAAGCATCTTTTAGGTAAACATGTTTACATCTTACAAAAATTCAATATTTATTTCATATTATTGCATCTTTATACAGTAGTTGGTAAATGTGAAAACTTCTCTTCAGCTGTGATAGATTTGACTTGTTTGCATATTTATTAACCTCATAAAAATCAAATACTTTACAGTCCTAACAATAATGGAAATATATCTGTTTTATATACAAATATAATGTTTGTCTAGGTTTTAAAATTGTAACATGTTATTAGTACATTAGCGCAAATATCTTGACTATGTTTTGAAATGAATTTTTTTATATTCTGTATCAGAGTCTTGGAATTTAAAATAATTTTCAATTTTTTAATGATCACCAGAATATTTTACTGTTTACAACTGGCGTTTTGTTTTTTTTTCCACTTTGTGTAACTGCAAAGTTGTAAATAAATTTGCACTTTTATGCCCTTAAAAAAATGGAAAGTTTTAATGAATGATTAGATGCATTTTTAGCACATAGCAGTTAATGGGAAATGTGCATCTTGTTCATACATTAACCTTTTAACGTTTTTTTTTCCTATTAATGTATTATGGTTTTTATGTTTATTTGTTTTTATTAATTTAAAAGTTGAGTTTTATATTTTTTCCTTTTTCTATGCAACATTTTAAAATGGTCACTAATTACTGCTTTGCTGGCAGTTTTTGAAAGTTATTTAACTGACAGTCAATATATGCCCATCATTATAAGCTTACTAGATCTGTGAGTTCTTTTGAAACTTGGCCACAAGTTAATTTTCTCTTAGAAAAACTATGTTTGTATATACTAACACCATTTTCTTTTGCATCATGTATTGTTGTTATTTGTTAACAGGTAATGTGTAGTGAACTTAAATGTGCTAAACTGTTTTGGAAACCACATAATGAGGCAAAAAAATGAGGAAAAAAAACCAGGAGAGAATTTAGCTTGTGCTTAATGTCTGTATTTAAACACAAGACACAGAAATGGTCTGACTTTTTTTTTTATATGTTAGCTCATGTTGCTACTGTTCCTTTACAGATGGTAACCAGTAGTACCCATCCGGGATCAGGCAGTACGCTTGACCCTTCATCTATGATTCCTCAACTGACAACCCAGATGGGACAACTTCAACTTTCAGCAACTTCGGTAGGCATCTAGCATGTGGCCAATTGTCTTCTATTTCTTTTCAAAGAATTATCCTTACAGTTGATTCTATAAATAAATTTTCAAAATATTGTCCTTGTCTTTCTGTTGGAATGCTTCATTCTGAATAGTTCTAGATTTAATGTTATAAAACATAGACAGCTATGGTCATTCTTTAAAAATACATCATTTTTTTTTGTGAGCCTTCTTTTTATAGTGGAAAATAAATTGCATGGTGCATTATAATGCATGAAATTACAAGCCTGAATGCGATTTTCTTAAGCATGTTCTATTAGAAATTTCTTGAAGTTTTTTTAGGTTTTCTTCTAGACTGTCAGTTCTTCCATTATTGTCAAATTCTGCTCAGGGATCTTTTTCAGTCATTTTTCTGTACTTTCATATGTAATAAATCTCTAGAAATTGTGTGGTTTTATTATGTTAGTGTAGCATTTTACATTGTAACTCATGGAACATTTGTATAATAATTATTACTTGTGGTTTTAAGTTTTTAAAATGCTCATAGATCCTGTTTTGCAGTTGACATAAATAAGATAAATCAGAAATTTATACCAAATAGAAATAAATTAGAATTAAATGAAAGGGTAATCTTTTCTTTGTTTTCAAACGTTTTAGTTTCTGTTTGCAAAATAAGTCAAGCATCTCTTTAAGAAACCAAAAAAAGAAATTGCATGTTATTTTTTCCTCTACCCTTACACATAATTGTATAGATATTGTGATGCTTCAGAATTATGGGCAATAAATCAAGTTTATTGTAATGATTGTTTCACAGCACATTGTCTTCTGTGTTATTTGTATATATATTCTTTAATTTTATTATAGAACTTTGGGTTATTTATAGTTTTGATTTTGATAAGATTTTGTAATTGCTATTATTAGCTCTTCATTCATGGGCTGAACTCATTTTACTTACATAGTATTCAGCCAAACACCTCCTTTTCTACCAAAGAATGTTAAATGAAAATCCAGATAATTTTCTAATATGACAAATGATGTACTGTCATTTTTATTTGATAATGATGATCTTAATTTGCTGTCAGATGGATGTGATATTTTAATAAAAAAAATGTGTCATACTTCTCTGTCTATATATTTTAGTTTTAAATTGTCTTAACTATTTTATTGGGTGTTTAAGTTCATTTGATAATGTGTGGAACCACTGCTGATATATGTTTTAACAGCAATTGTGCAAAGTGATTATGCAAAATACCAGTTAATTTGTGCCCAATTTGTATGAATTATGTACAGAATTAATTTGTTAGCATCATTTATTAAATTTGTAAATATGCCCCATTTTAAGTTTTAAATTTCTTGTGCATATTAATTGCTGGGAATAAATGTTCTGATTTTTCTGTTACACAATTAAAGAACTATAGACATGACTCTAGCTGTAACATAGGGAAGTAACAATTTAGTTTTTGAAAGATTTTATTATACTGGACCACTAGTCTTTACAGTAGTTTCAATTTTTAACATTTATATTTTAAATATCAACGTTTTCCTAAACTGGGGTTTTCTAAACAAAATTCTAAAAGAATTATTTTTCAAAAATTGTCAGTAAATGAAAATTAATATTTACTAAATTAACTAAACACCATAAAAAAATTCTATTTAGAAAAAATAGCATTTTTATGAATAAAATATTTACAATTTTTTTTCTACATTCTTAACTGTATGCGGTTTAAACTGCTCTGATTTTTTAAATATTTTTTTAAAAATCAAATGTGCGTATTTGTACAGATTTATGGCTTTACATCAGTACTTTTATTTTTTTTTATTTTAAATTCATTTCCTTCATTAGCAACATAATGCTTAATATAATAAACATTTTAATGAAAAGCGCCGAAAAATTCTTTTTTTTTCTTAGACAAAATATTTTTTATGGGAATGTTTTTTTTTCCTTTTGAGAGAGTTAACTTTCCTAACTTGTTAATCATTGGTAAGAAGTTAATTTTTTTTTTCAATTTTTATTTTAGCCATATTTTGGCAACTAAAAACTGTACATAACATTTTTAATATTTGCTGTGCTGATTAGCTGCTAGGATGCAGAAATGGTACAGCAGACATTCCACTCATCCTGGTTGCTTAACCCACCTTATGGAGGCTTTCACATCTGGTCATTTGTGTTAATTCTTTTTATTCTAAAAAATACAATGTGATTGCCTCCTGTAAAGAAGACTGTTTGTAAAAAGCTTTGCTTTTTTTTCTTGGTGGTGGGTGTTTTTTTTATTCAAGATCTTGTCAATAAAATATTTTGTCATGCATCTTTTTACTGTGCATTTTTTTAAAAGATTTTTTCATAAATTTAGGTCAATGATCAAAGAGTAATAAAATGTCAGAATGGTAAATAGGATTGAGGTCTTGTGTATAATTATAAACTTACAGCTGAGTCATTTGGAAATCGGTAGCATGTCAAAAAGTTGAACATTTGTTTTATATTCACAAGACAATGTATTATATTTTTTTTTATTTGATCAATTCATGGTCTAAGGCATCACTGACCATTTCCATGGCAAGGCAGTTTTAATACCTCCACTAACTGTATTATTTTTTACAGTTAGAGACATGACCTCAACACTAAAAGATTGAATGTGTGAATGAATTTTTCATTATAGAGGGGCCATTTTTTTTTCATTTGCTTTTTTAACAATATACTTTTAACAAATGCTGCAAATGTTTATCACGATGTTTTGTTTTTTATTGTAATTTAGTTTCATGAACCAGAAGGGTTAAGATTCTTCTCAATCTTCAGTTTTAAATGCTTTATATTTCATTCAACTTATTTCTGATCTTCCCTTTTTTTCTTGTATTTCAAGGACTTATGTTAGATTTAGTTTTGTTGTTTTTTTTTTATATTTTCTGTCATGCACTGTCATCTTAGTTTCGGGAATGTGAAATGGCATGCAGTTTAGATGACAAAAAAAAAGAAAAAAAAAAAGAATAAACATTTTTTCAAAATATATTTTTGTGAATGTTTTGTGATTTATGTGTTTTTTTTTTAATTGAATGTCTTTCTTAAAGCATTTCTTACATTACTTGATACTTTCTGTGATGTCTGATACCATCACTTCCCTTAAAATCACTTGCATTAAACTTCAATGATAGGAAATGTTTCTTATAAATATAAGACATGCACAAAATCATTAAAAATGTATCCTTTCCCCATAAATAAATTCTTCAAATTAGAAATAGAAGTATGTTTTTGGTATTTAATTTTATATGCCCCTGAGCTCATCTAAATAGAAACAGGACATAAAACTCTGCCATCTTGATGAGTCAATAATATTTTTAATAGTTTTGTTTTATTTCATCATTTGATTCATACTCATATACTTCTCTAAGCCATCTATTATATGCACAGAATTTTTTTTAAATTTTACCCACTATTTTATTAGGATTAATTATGCTTTGAGCTCTTTGGTCATTACAGAGCTCAGAGGTTTATAACTTCTCTATATCCTTTCGATAGGTAGACAGATTTCTTCCTAGTACAATATAGTCTAAAATTTAGAAATGGAACACTAGATAATAATCATTTTCAACATAGCACATCTACTAGTTATTTTCATATTAAATGCTTAATTCAGGCTGAATGCTGTTTCCCATCCAACTCATCATCAATTAAAGTATTCATTTCAGTATATATTTTTCTGCAATTAAGCATAGCTTAATTTTTTTTAATGCTTAGAAGACCAAAGTATAGGAAATGTAAGGACATCTATAAATTCTTAACACTGTTTTAAAGAAAAGAAAATCATCAAATACCATTGTTGTATTAACAAAGTTGAAATTGAAAGACAAGTGTTATCTTTACTTTAAAAAAAATTATTTTTATATAATTATTACAATTAAAAAAAAAGATTATTAGAGTAGTATCAAGTCTATCTGACACAATGTTGAAAAAAATATTTCCCAGTAGCCCCATCAATTCCACTAAAATATGATTTATACTTCAATTAGCATTTATTATTTGTAACCTTATAGTAAAGACCAATAATTTAATGGAAATTTTTTCACTATTCCTGATAGTAGAGATAATAGATACCTGTGAGCCAGATAATCAATATTCAAATCTTCAAATTAATTTTAAATTCATATTAGTTATAATAATAGGTATTTTTTGGTGGCTTTAAAAATCATTTTTGTTAAATTTTTATTCA
This sequence comes from Bulinus truncatus, assembly GCA_021962125.1. NCBI lineage: Eukaryota > Metazoa > Mollusca > Gastropoda > Planorbidae > Bulinus > Bulinus truncatus. The sequence goes on along the minus strand of JAGDYQ010000073.1, from coordinate 2,441,406 downwards.
TATCACTTTTTTGTTTCCATAGATTCTAATTTAAATACAGCACACATAAAAATGAGTTTTATCCTATTTTAAGATATTCATATAATTATAAAGAGTGTATCTTTATTAAAAATGCTTTTTAATGACGATCTCTTTAAAATCTCTTATACTTGTCAAAATTTATGACTGACAGTTAATTTTACATTAATATACATAAAACCTATTTCAAACATAATTATAAATTTGTAAAATATTTTAGGAATAAAAAAAACATGAAATGTATACATTTTTTCATTGATGTGCAATATATTACAGTATTTACCTGCCCATTACACACAGATGTACCAGGCTAGCCCACAAGGTACTATATTTCAGCCAGTTGGTGTTCCTATAGATGTAGGTATCGTATATTGAAAAATGATTATTTAATTAAATAAAGTATGCTATTAAATAGATGGTGCAAAACTATTTCAAGTAATACAAATGTTGAAAATCTTCATAAAATTGTGTTTTTTTGTTTTAGCAGGAACACACATTAATTGAAGATAGGACACATCACCATTTTGCAGCATATACATCTGTACCAAAATAATTTTCAGTAGCATACATCTGATTTTAAATGGTAAGTAGATAATTTTTTTTTTTAATACCTTTATTTTAACTTGCTGTGTTATGGTGTTCTAAGCATGGATTAATGGACAGAAGTATATATATAAAAAAAACTACAACTAGGAGGCTAGTGGCCGGTGATAAAAATCTATTTATATACACACACTAAGAGAGTGTGGACATCGAAGTAGTAGGTCAGTCTATAAAAACAATAGAATTCCTTGGTATTGCAATCAATATGTAAATAGTCGCCAGGTATTGACCAGGTAGAAAACATAGGACAATGGTAAATTAATTAAAAACAGTCGGGAAAGACAAGTAAATGTTTAATGTACTCTTTTTATAGGAGAATTGAATTTCTGATAACTCACTGGTAAGAGCAGGAGTGCACAACCTGCAGCCATAGGAGTGCTTAATGGCAGCAGTGAAAAGAGAAAATATTTTTTTTCACAAATGCATAAATCATATCAAAATCAGCCTGGTGGCCATCTTAATTATAATAAAATTTTAGTCCTGCTGTCTGGGTTGAAAAGATTTTGAATCCCCGTGAAAGCCTCAAGAATCAGGATTTTCTAGAGATTGACCAAAGGAGACAACTATAAAAGTAAATAGATTTAGTACAGTTTCAATATTTTATATAAATTTAATACATATGTAAGGTTAGTTGACTGCTGCAAAGGGGTGGAGAGTGTAAAATAAACAAACTTTATAAAAAAAAAAAATTCTATTAAAATGTAAACTAAATTAAAAAAAAATAACCTCTTTTCTTCCATTATATTTTATTTTTTTTTTATATTTAAAAAAAGTATCTAAAAACCTTTCTTTTTTTTTCTGAGAGGGGAGGTTGAGAAAAAGATTTTTATGTGACCTTGGAGGGCCAGACCCCCAAAAAAAATATAAAACATTGGGGGTGGAGGGTTTGTGGTGGTGAAAAAATCGGCGCCCCTTTTTTTTAAAATATTTATAAAAAAAAAAATGCTCCTAATTCCCCCTCTTTTCTTCCCCCCAAAAAACAGCAAGAAAAGAAACTGTTTTTTCCCACACAGCAGGCCAACCCACCCCAAAAAAAATATATACCATCGGGGTTCAGAGCTTTTGGTTGCTGAGAATTCAGGGGAATAAAGGAAAAACAAACAGCCAAACCGGGGACAAAAAAAAAAAAAAATAAAAATAATTCCTTAGGCTTAGTAAATTACAGAAATAATATTGACTGAATAAAACTTTAAGAGTCAAATTGTAGCTCTTGTGTTAATGAAATAACAAAATTTTAACATTAAAATATGATATACTTTGTTATGTATGTTACTAAAACTCTATTCAATGCTATTATTAATAAATCAATATATATTGGTCGGCACACTTCTTTTAATCAATGTATTTTCTATAAATATTAGTATTTTTTTATGGTTATTTTATTTTTTATTTTTTTTATTTATAATACAAAAACTTAAATAGTAATTTTAATGCACTATTTTAAAGGCCTATGTATATAAACACAAAATAAAGGGATTATGACTTAAACATACTTCATTCAATACTAACTAGCAGCAAAATAATTTTCAGAAATTCCTGTCTTTTACTTTGTAATCTGATTACAAATTGTAAAATTTAAAATATATTTTTTAACCTGTCTAGCTTAGCAAACATTTTAATGAACACAAAAATTCTCAAATAAAGAAGTTGTTAGTGACTACCATTCACAATTATTTTCTTAAAGATTACATATATAAATAAAAAGATAATTTTACTTAGGCATATATGTTTCTTTAACATTATTTTGTTCTGTTCATCGGATTGACAATAAACAGTGTTGATCTTATTTGCAGTGCTTAATTCAATAAAACTAGACCAAAATTTAAAAAATGAAATGATTGAAAACTAATTTTAAGAAATAATTTTTTGTCAAAAAAAGTTTTAAAAAAGGATAATATTATTGTGAAAATATTTTTTTTTCATTTCAGAATTCCACTATTTTACAGTCTTTGCTGACTGCCACTTTGTATCTTTAGTAAAGCCCATTTAGGCCACTCTCAACCAAGTGACTACATCAGGAAAAGAAGTGACAGTGCAAGAAAACTAGAGAAAAATCATTAAACTGTATTAAGTTTTGTTTATTTATTTTAAAAGTCTAACATATTTTATTCAATTTTTATGATATTCAACTGGTTAAATAAAAATTAAAACAACTGTTGGAAAGTCACTTGATGGTTGGTGCCGATAATGAGCTCTTCCGTCTGCATTCCGAAAAACATGTGACTAAAGCAGAACCTAATTATTTCTTTAGAGCTGTTTTTATGGGCTCATTTCCTTTTTAAATATGCAATTTTAAAAAAAAATCTTTTTTTTTATATAAACTGCTAACATTTTCCAAAAAAATTCCCTCCTTCAAAAGAAAGACTTTATTTATTCCAAAAAATAAAATGGAATGCCTTAAATAGTCATTTTCTTGCTTAGACATTTTATTGTGATTAAAAAAAAAAGCCTTTATCTTTCTTTCAACTTAAATATTTTCTAAATTATTGTTAATATTAAGCAGAGTTTTCTTTTGAAAGATATTTTTGTGATTTAAAAAGCAGTAAAATGTTTGTCAGTTTTCTGTTTAAAATTAATATACTTGTTATGCATTTTTTTATGTACTTTTTTTTTAAAAGTCCATCAATCTTAATACATAAAAAAATGAAAGTGCCTTTTATTGAAATTGTAAATACATGTGCACTTTTTTCTATCACTGAACATTTAATGAACGGTGTTTTTTATCATTGTTGTTTGTCTTAATTTCTTCATGTGACAATTTTTTCCCTCAATTTTTTTAGAAGTGCATCGTAAATTATCACTGACTTCTGGTCAGTCAAGACTTACAATTAGATAATACAAAAAAAAAAGCATAATAAAACTGTTGACTTTTAGCGAATGTCTATTTATTCTTTTTTTTAAGTTTATCCCTTTCGAATTTTTAAAGAAAGAAGAATAACTCAAAGAACATGATGAATTTTAATAGCCTCATTTATTTATAATACTTCAAATTCTGAGAAGGTAAATGAAAAATGTGTACAATTTTAAATAAAAAAAATTTCTAATTATTCTGAATGTAATATATAATTAAAAAATGAATCATTAGAGATATTGTTTTTTTTATTTTGATGTTATAAATAATGTAAAAAAAATCAATAGGCCATTATTTAATAAGTGGTTTAGCACTTGTCATTTTACAGACTATAAGCAATAATATGCATACTAAAAATATTGATACATTTTATCACAAAAGTTGTTTTAATTCATTTTAATTTCTGTTGATTTTAGTCAAAATAATATGATGTTTTCATTTTAATCAAATGTCAAGGAAAACACCCAACAATAATTAAAGTTTCAATTTTTTTTTTACTTAAGCATTAATATTGATTATTGGAAATCAAATAAACTTTTTAAAATATGTAGATACATTGTATGTTAGACAGTGTAAATAGTCATTAAGTCTTTTTAAAAAAGTCATTAGTCTTTTTTTTTCCAACTAGTTAAGCTTAAGAGTGATTTTTTTTCATTGATAAATATTTTTCTGATCAATTTTATTTCTTTTTTTTTTTTTTGCTGCTCATTTTATGAAATACCTCAGTTTCTATGCATTAGAGGCCTTTTTGTTCTTAGTCATAGAGATACAAATAAAAACCAAAATATATATAGGCCTAAGTTCATGGATGGTAGCTAGAAACTAAATGTATTATCCAGAAATAACAAGTAATTATAGCTTTAAATGAAGGGTAACTTAAATGCCTAAAAATTTGAAGAACTTGGAATAAAACAGCTTTGTCTAATATTTATAACGAAAGCTAATTATTGACGAATTTATTTTTTCTAAATCAGATGCATGTTTATCCAGCACAAAGTTCTGATAGACTTGTGGTATAGCTCATAACAAAAAACTAGCTATAGTATTTTAAGATTTATTGTTTTTTTAATAGCAATTAAATAAGAATGTAAGAATATGTTGGATGCTTTAAAATATCATCTCCTGTACATATATGTAAAAAGTTATCTGAAATGCTATATGAAGGTCTCTTGTGAATAATGTCCATCACTGGAACTGATAAACGAGAGTGAACAAGTGAACTAGCTAGCCACCATGGCAATTAAAAACTTAAATACAAATAAGATTTACAATAAACGCTATTTTTTTTTTTTTTTTTAAATAGAAATATTATTATAAATATTTAATTATTCTGCAGGAATAAGATTTCTTATTAGATTTTACTTTTATCAGCTAATAAATATTTTCATTAACATCATACGATGAAATGATGCCTATTAGCGATGAAATGATGCCTATTAGCGTGTAACAATAAAGGTGGCTATTATAGTTTAAAAAAAAAAAGAATACAAGCTAAATAAGTGAATTCAGACAAAAAAAAAGGTAGTCAGTGTGAAAGATACATGGACCTGAATATTTTGTAGTAGACATTCTGTCAAGTCAGTACTGAAGAAAAATGTAAAAATATTTTTTGTTTTGCTTACATAGTAACTGGTGACCAAATGCTTCTTGTTACTGGTGTACATGTGCTATTCAATTTGTTTGCATGAGTTGTTTTTTTTTTTAAATCTTAAATTTCTCTTGGTGATTTTTTGAACAGTTCATTTTTGGTCTGTATTCCTTATTGCCATTGCCATTTGTGAGATGCAAAATTTTGTTTTCAGAAATAAATGTTGTAGAAATTCTTCATAAATAGGGTTGTTTTTATGTTGTTTTTTTTTCCAAAATTAATTTTGAGTCCTTATTTTGAGGTTCTTTATTAGAACAATTTAAGAAACAGGTGAACAGTAAATGGGAACAGTAAAAGTCTTTACTTTTTGAAAGATTAAAAGAAAACACTGATAAACTGCCAAATTTTATTTACCATAAAATATTACAATCTCACATAATTTTTAGGAGCATATAAACTATTTTGATAAATAAAAGACAATTAATATGAAAATATTTCATAATTGTTCCACTCAAATGAAATAAATTATTCATGTAAAAAGGCTTAATGCTTTATTAAAATGGAAAAAAGCATAAAATAAATGATATTTTTACTTACATTTCTTCTTAAATTAATGAAAAGTGATTTTTTTAATAAATGCTTGTAATCAAGGATTTTTGTTGACATTTTTTTAAAACTATATTTCACAGAAAACTTACAAAATGGTTGACAAAATACATCTCTCAGAGAAAATAATTAAATGAGTAGTTATATGTTTTTTCTATAATATATTCAAAGGTTTAATAAATAGATCTTATCACAATGAAAATAATACTTAGCAAAAAAAAATATTTTTATTTAGCATAAAAAAGTCAATGTGAGCATATGTAAAAAAATGAAGTAAAAATAATTTAACAACAAAAATATTACATTGAGGAAACTATGTAACTGGTATTAATTGGAATGTAAAAAAATAAGTATGGACGGCAGAAAAGATATGAATTCTATTAAAAACAAAATGTGACAAACCCTTTTAAATTTAAATCAACAGACAACAGACTGTACATTATTAGCAAAAACAATATTTCAATTATCAAAAGTACATTATGATCATACACTGTAATCATATCCAAAGACACAACATAAAAATCAAACTTAGTGATGGTACTAAGAAAGAAAATAATATATAATTGAAACAAACCATATGATTTTTTTGTATTAAAAAGCAATGAATTTAAAATAAAATGAAAGAAAAAAAATGAAGAATATAATCTGCAAATTTTAATTTACTATTTTAAACTAAAATAAACAAAAAGCCAATAAAACTAAATTCTCAAAAAAATAATTTTCAAAAACCTTAAGTAATAACTATAAAGAGTCATACTTCTGTTTTAATCAATAATTCATTCAAAAACAAATAAAGCAGAGAATAACTGAATAAATTATGAACATAGAAGTCAATGTAAATCTAATTAATTTTACTATAAACAACCCTAAATAAATACCAAAAGCACATTTTATAAAAAAAATTATTTGGTGTTTAAAACTAAAACAGTAAGAAATAACCTAAAATGATTACAAAAGACTAGTACAAATTAATAAATGAAAATTGTACATGACGTTTTACAGTTGAACTATTCTTTCTGATACATGGAAGACTGCAAGAGAGGAACAGATTTTGTTGTTTGAGGTAAAATTCCTCCACAAAGACCTAAATTTTCTAAATCAGCCGAACAGTTTTGTAAATAATCTATAAAACCAATCAACTTAAACTGAAACAACACAAAAAATAAACCAAAGTTGAAGACAGTGAAAACTGAGGTACTACTGTTATGAGTCTGTAAAGTGAGATATTTAAAAATATATATCCATATAGTTATTTAATACATGATTATATATGCCAAAAAGTCATTTGCAATAAATAAGAACATTTTATTTTTACAAAATTGTTTTTATCCACAACAATTTCAAATTTATTAAAAGAAAAACTAAAAAAAAAAAAAAAATTTATATCCAGAGCATTTAAACTACAGATGATCTGACAAAATCCAAATACTTTTATAATGTTTCACCAAAAATATAAATGAAAATAATTCATCAACAGAAAAACTCAACTCTATTCATTATTGCTTATTCGCAATCAAAAAGGTTTGGATATTATTTAAATGTCAATACAGACTAGATGAAATGTTTCTATTTACAAAAAAAAAACCCATCTTACTGGCAAATATAGTTTATAAATATAGTTATTCATGTATATATAAATAAATTGGCAAAACAGTGACAGGAAAATAATTCAATAGACAAAAGAAAAGCATCTACTTGCTTAAAATCTCCCTTGAACTATATATATCTCCGTTTAGATACCAAATGATGTGCTGTTAAAAATAAATTATTGGTAACTATGGGATTAAGCCTAAACATTTTTAACTCTTTTTTGAAAATATGTTTAAAAAATGAGTAGCTTTAAATAAGAACATATATATGTGAAAAGTTTGTTTTTTTTATATTGGGTAAGAAAAAAACATTTAAAATTTAAACTAAAACTAAACATCTATAAAATGATTATTCATCAATATCTGTCTTTATCTAATAGTAAAAAAAAGTATTTAACTATTTGTTGAAAAATGGTTTATTAAGTTAAAAAGGGGGGAGGGGGGTAAATGTTGATGTCCATACTGCCTTAAGGTGAAAGGAATTTTCTAATAATGTACAGCATCCAAGAGATAATCAATAGTTCATCAAATTTATAATTATAAGAGGTTCACAGTGATATATAATACAACTACATATTTGTTACAACCTGTTTTATGCATAGAAATAAAATGTTTTATATTGCTACTCTCAATGATGGCAAATGAGATGTTATCATACTTGTATATGTAAAATTTGTAAAATCTGTGACTGCCTGCATCACTTAAACACATGTTTGTCAAAATAACGGAAACAGGTTACAATCGAAATATATCATAAAATGACTGATCACTGGCTCCATGATATTGCTTTAGTTTTAAGTGCATAACTGCCACTAGTATGGGGGACAAGATTTCATAATATCATAAGAAAAGTCAAAAAATAAACTAAAAAGATTACCAAATTCAAATAAAAAAATCTTTCATCTTAAAATCAGTTGATTCAACTAGTACAGGGGTCAGCAACCTTTTGAGACGGAAGAGCCAAAAGTTATAATATACAATTTTCTCAATTATTAAAGAGCCACTAAAATTGTTGTTTCAATATTATGGTATTTGATTAGGCCGCATCTGACATCGAAAGAGCCGCTACTTGACATCGAAAGAGCCGCATGCTGCTCGCGAGCCGTATGTTGCTGACCCCTGAACTAGTATATAATAGCATATAACATTACTTGACTGCAATGTTGATAACATATTTAAGATCAATAGTGCATAACATTACTTGACTACACTGTTGATAAAACAAAGTGACAATTTTTAAGAATTAAGAAATGATAGCATTTTAAAATTCAAAATTATGCTACGAAAAATTACATAAATAATAGATATAGCCAACGCTTAAGCTCTGTTATTGTTCTGAACTTATGCAGAGTGACTTACTTTGAAACAATTTATATTCAAATCCAAAGAATATAATCTTCTCGGTTTTATAATTTTGAAACAATTTATATTCAAATCCAAAGAAGATAAAGTAATATACAAATAATCAACAAACTATGAAGTAAACAAATCTTTGATCATAAAATTTTTTTTTGTATAAATTCTGTCTCATTAATTTGTACTGCAAAAGATGCTAAATTAATAAAGTTGACAAGCTCGCTAAATCTCCTTTGATACCTGAGATATTATCACTATACATGAACTAAAGAACAACAGTTATAATTCATAAATTTTATCACAGAATTATTTTTTCAATCTATGGAATGTTTTTTTATAAATAAATAGGCTGTTAATAACAAGGTAATAACAGTTATTACCATTAAAAATATTCTTTGAGCCTAAAATTAAAAGCTAATAAAAAAAGTTACAAAGGGAACATAGTAACAGTTTTATATATTTTATCAGCTAAAATTTCCACTGATTATTTTGAAGAAATCATTTTAGTACACAGAATCATGGTGTTCTTAACTTTTGTAAAACTTCATTTGCAGTGAAGTCAGTTTCTTTGAGTGTTTCTTCTAAAATATTTTGTAGATACCCATATGTTATTCCCACATTTTTGTAATCCGGATCATAGAGTAAACTCACTGAAAAAAAGAAGAAGACTAATAAAACAGCACATAAGAAAATTGCTTTACCCTTCTTTAAAAGATTTTTTTTTAATGATTTTAATGCACTTTTTATTTAAATATTGAGAGATATTAAATAAATATAGCATATTTAAATATATATTTGGAGAAAAATTACTAATTCCCGTTATCCTGTTCCATAAATTTATCAAAACATTACAGTAATTAATCATGCGAACTGTTACTTTAGTTATTAACATAATCATTTAATACCTGGTTTATTGGGGTCTAAAGGTGAATCTAGGTCACCACCTGTCACAGAGTTACTCTTACTGTGTCCAATGTTCCCAAAATTCAAGTCAATCAATTCTTCCGAGCCTTGAATGAGCTGAAATAATAAAAGGGCAAATAAATTTTAGAACTTCAGTAAGTTTTATACTTTTAAGTCAAAAGATGAATTCTCTTTAATTAAAAAGGTATATTTCTTATAGAAGAAACTCAAAACATACTTTTATCATTTCACTTTTGAGATTTATTGAGCTGCTTCTAGAAGAAAAAAGTGCTCTCTTGTAGTGCTCAATAATTCTTCGGTTAGGGTCAGAGCCAAATGTTGGAGGCATCTGCAAAAGATATTTAAAGCTATAGATGATACAGTTAATTTAATATATTAATCAATTAATAAAAGTACTTTCTCACAGGTAAAAAAGACAAGAAATGAGTTAATTTAAAAAAATCTATCCAATTATTTATACCTGTGTAACTAATATTAATTTATGAAGCTGGTGTAAAATCTGTTGAATTGGATCATTTATTTCTCGTAATCTGTTTGGTGAAATTGTTAGCATGGCTGCACTGCCTACAAAAAAAAAAAGAATAAATATATTTTTAAAAAAGTATTGTAGTAAACAATGATAATAACAAAATTGAATTATATTCCACCAATTTAATACACAATAACAACAAATGACTTTATAAAGTTAATATAAGGGCTCAGATTTCTATGACCTAAAAAAAGCAGTAAGAAATATACATGCCAAAATAGGCCCACAAAGTCCAAAAATATACCAGAAAATTAAACAATATTCAAGATAATATAAACACTAACAATTTACCTCTATATTTGACAATCAAAATCATAGCACACAAATATTCAGATAAATTGGCCTTTGATGAAATACATTCTAACGCAAAAGATGGATTTATTTTACAATTAAAAATAGTCCTACTACGCTCTAATTAAGTGTGATGTGGTTTAAAATTCATAAATAATATTTTACAAAATGAGATAAATACTTAGTATACCCAAAGAAACAAAATAATTTTTAAAATTTGATAATTAAAACTGTATTAATAAACAAGCATTGTAAGATTGAACCACTATTGTTATAATATTCTCTGTCTGTGTGTGGTGAGTGTGATTTTTTATGTTGCTATGACACTTTCATACAAATATCAAATGCTGTAACTGAAGCTATTTTCTTTAAAAGCCGAAAAGAAGAAACAAAGAGGTATAATAGCATATGTATGGTACTCTTACTCATCTCTTCAGTTGGTAAGGGTGGCTTATGATATATATCAGAGAAAAAACTTAGTTTTGAAATCTTTTATTTATATTTTGTGAGCTCATTGACAAAGGGATTTGAAATTAATAGCAAGTAATACAATATTCTGTAAATGGCGATAATAAATGCATTAAAACTTAAATAATAGTAAATATGGGCGAAAAAATATGCATATATAGACTAGTTTGATGATATTTGCAGTAACATTAAAATATGATTGAAATATGCATTGATATGACAAATGAATTTCATCATATTGCATTCAGAGTAGGTGCAATAAAACTTGAATTGCTTTAGATTTAAACATACAACACACTTGAAAAATAAGATTTTTTTATAAAAATCCGAGCCTTAGTTAATATAGATAAAATTAAAAAATTAAAATTTCTATCAATATGGTTTAAGATTTTTTATTTAAGTTATAATTAGAACTAGAAGAAAAAAGTGTATAAAATGTACTGACAGGATCTTTTATCCGGTCTTGGTGTTCCTGTTCTTTCATGTGAGCTGTCTGATCTAAAAAAATTTTGGTTCAGGGAGGCAGATGCCGTTTTAAACTGGTCTGAACACTGGAGAGAGTGACACTGGTAGGTGTTGGGTGAAGGATCTCCAGAACCAAGTCCTGAATCATGACTTGCTTTGGCTATAAATTAAAAACAAATTTACTAAGCATCAAAGTCATATGAATTAAAATGAAACAAATAAGCAATTGAAACCTAAACAGATCAATGAAGAAGAGACTATTCACCATAACATGTACAAAACCCACAGAAATTCATTATTTTGTTTACTTTGTAGAGTGTATTGTTTTAACTTGGGGCATGGCAGTACAATTGAATTTTCAGTTTGAAAAACTGAGTCTAAAATGAAAAAGCAACAACTTTGCACTTAATATCAAAACTAGAATCCTTGTACATGTATTAGTGCATGATAGACTTAAATTCAGCTATTATGTAGATTTCTTTTTTTAATTTCAGTAGCTTTTGCATTCTATGCAAAGTTATAGTATGGTAAGTCATTCTTTTCAAAGTTCTCACTGTTCAATTTTCAGATTAAAAAGTCACTGGTAAAATAATATTCATTGCAAAAAAAAGAGCCCAAAAAGAGTTTTTTTACATCTTTGTTTTTTTTTTATTATAATTATTGCTGTTTTTTTAAATTCAAAAGCAAACAAACCTTTACCCCATTTTCCCCCCTTGTTTTTCTCAGTGTAGCTACATATTGGTGTAAAACAGTGGTTCCCAAACTTTTTTGACCCATGGACCCCTTTTATAATCAAAACGTGCCCACGGACCCGCCAAGTGAAAAAGCTACAAAAATGCATAGGATAATTTTTTTCTTTAATTAACTGAATTGTGCCGCAAATCATTGTCTTTGCTTTCCAGGAATATCAACATTGAATTGAAGAGCGCATAAAATTTGATTTAAACATGCACCTTTAGATAACGAACGTATTTCTGTTTGAAGTAGTAATTGGTTATCGCCTTCGTCATTTTTCAAACAAAGTTGAGAAAATATCTCATTGAAGGCATTCCTTCTGATTGTTTTAAATGCTTGAATGACTTAATCCAGTGATCCATGCAAACATTCACTAAGATTTTTTGCGACAAAATGATGTCGATGAATGACACAATGCACTGAAAATACGTTTGGTACAGCTTGTTTTAAGTATACCAGAAAGCCTCTTATCTTCCTACCATTGCCAGAGCACCATCAGTAGCAACAGAAATGATATTAGTCAAAGGTATAGCTTTTACATTGAAAATTCTTTTTAATTCAGTAAATAGCGTTTTACCTTTTGTACCGTTTTCCGAAAACTTAGCAAATTTGTTCTTCTTTACAATTCTTACATAAGCTAAAAAGTAAAGCTTCGGTTCCTGGTAAAGTGAACCAGTGCCGTAGCAAAATACCTCTTTAGCGCCCCACCTCCATTCAAAAACCATATAACATATGCAAAATATACCATTTGGCGCCCCTTTATGAGTAGCTCCCGGGGCATGATGCCCTTGCCCACCCCTCTGAAGTGAACTCATCAAGCTGTATAGAAAATTCAGATGTTTTTAAGTAATCACATTAAGAATTTTCTACAAATTGAGCCGATTCGTCAATCTTTCTTTGTACTGTATTATAACTCAGTGTAATTCTTTTTATAATGTCGAAATGTGGTTTGTGCAAAACTGTGTGTATTACCTCACTTACAACTGGTAAAATAAGTTCTTCATCAATAATATACAGCTTTCTAGACTCTGTAATCAAGAAGAAGCATGCAGTCATCATCATTTCGCTTAGATGTTGTCCCAATGAATTGTAGCAGTGACCCTTCTCGGCCTTTTGGCTAATATCAAAAGTGTACTATCTGCACTATAATGGATCTTAGCCACTTGGCTAACCTGGTCTAGACGGCATACCATAGTCTGAGGGTAAAAAATCATTGGGGTTCTCCTGGCATGGAAAAAAAAAAAAACTTCTAGCGACGGTGGTGGTGCTGTGGTCAATGAGGACAATCCGAGACAATAGTATTCACACCCTTCCACTCTGTCCCACTCAAGCACACCGTCGCAGCCTGCCATTTCTGGCGGGTAGTCAGGCACATTACACCCTTCCCTCTGTCCGAGTGGCGGGAAAAAACCCCTTGCATTGCCATTCTGGCTGATCAGCAATATACACACCATGCTGGTCTGGTCAGTCTAGGCATGTCTTAATAACCATTTTCTATGCAGTGCTGACAGATTGTGGGGAAACAATATAGTCAGAGTTTGATAACGCAATTTCCGCGTACTACGATGTCCAAAGCTAGACTGTAGTAATTGTACTCTTCCTGAGTTCACCATTATATGTCAGTTCATGTTCGTGCAGTTAAACTCAAGAATTAAATATTACTATTGTTACTTTTAACTGGCGTCGACTTAATATATTAGTGTTGTTCACTGTTGTTGGAACAACTAATACAAGTTTATAACAGAGCCTCGCAACATAAATGGATCATAATTTGAATATTTTACATTAAACCTTTCACGGACCCCCTGGAGTTGTTCAGGGACCCCCAAATAAATTTTAATTTTCCATGGACCCCCTGAATGATACCGCGGACCCCTAGGGGTCCGTACGAACCATTTTGAAACACTGGTGTAAAAGATTAGGAATGAGATGCATATTTACAAATATATTGTTAGAAGGGAATGAACAATGTGAATCTGAAAAATGCATTCTCTATTTTTCAAAATGAACGCCAAAAGGTGGTAAATATTTTATTCTTTCTTCCTTTTTTTTACATCTATTTTCACCTATTATTAGCAGCAAAAAAGTGTGTATATGTACTGATTCAGATAGTAGTTTTCTTAAAAAATAAATTTATAAAAAAAAATTAGATAACCCTCAAATTTTAAAAGTGATGATAGAAATGTTTATATAAACTCCAAGTCCAGATAAAGCCAATTTTACACCTTGCTACATGTAAATACTATAACGCAGACTGAAAACTAAATATCTTGGCAGAATAAATTTAAATTGCTTTAATAACAAAATTACATAATTGTTATTATTTTGAAGCATGACAATATTTCTCCAATCTTTCCTTCTTCTCATCTGATAGAAGTTTGACTTTTTAAGATTTGCTCATCTTTATATAGTCAAGTGGTTAGAAAAAAATATATAGTAATAAGCATTACCTTAATCAAAAGATAAAGATATATATGTATGACAAACAATTTATTACCTGTGCTAGGTATATTCAGTTTGAGAGGTCTGGATTTTCCCAAATGCTTCTGAAAATGGGGCATGGCAGTACAATGTTGCTGTGAGCGCACACTTCCAGCACTACTTTCTCTACTTTCACTGCCACTGCTTGGGTAACTGTCTTCATCTGTTAGTAAATGATTTAAAAACAACTTTAGAGAAAAAAAAATAATTCAGGTATAATTCAGAGCTTTTAAATAAGAGTCTTCAAGTATGTTTTCTTAAATAAGTAAAAATTTTACAATCTTATGCACCATTTCGATAATTTAAATTAATAAAAAAATCTTACCAGATCTATCACCGAAACGAATGGAGCTGATGGACACTACACTAGAATCTACACTGGCGCCACTCAAGTCTGCCAGATGATCACTGGTCAGGTGGTCCTAATCATTTTTTTTTATGTGATTAAGAGTAATATTTATGTAGATTCTATCTTTCTTGGGATCATAAAAAAATGAATACCTTTAACAGTATTCAACAATACAGTACTAAGATATTTTCAAGAGTTGTTCTACCCTGTCTTAAAATATACCTTTGGACTTTCAGTTCCACAACTGTTTGATAAATGGCTTTGTCGATCAATATCTTGGTACCTAAAAAACATCTGACTGTTTTGCATACTTTTATTCACCTCTGAGACATACCTTAGTAAATCAAATATGGATTAATATATTGTCAAAAAATATATCAGTATAAGCTAAAAACTAATATCCACTTATACTTCATTATTGTTTTGATTTAATAATTACTTCTGAGTTCTTTTTCTCTCTCTGTCCAACTTTCTATGAAGTGCATTTTCAGAAACTCTTAAGTTATCCATATAAGATAACAATACATTGGTCAGCTGACTGCTTAATTCCAAAATATCTGGTCTTTCATCAGGATTTACACACAAACAACTAACGAAAAATAAATAAAAATCATGTTTAATTTTTGTCATCATATCTATCAACTCTGCTGAACATACAGGACTAGAGGGACAGCTCAGAGATCAATTTCATTTGCAATATCATATTATTATTTTTTTAACATACTATATTAATATTAGTTCGTTTTATTTTTTATTTAATTACACATTTTTTTTTATCACCAAAAAGTAATTCTGATGACTATGTTTAATTAATCAATCAGACAGGTAAGAAATACCATATGATACACAATTTTTAAACCAAGTCCTACACTGCATAATATAAATATACCAACTTACTGATGAAAAAAAGAATCATAAAATATTGATAAAATATATATAAAAGTTTACAAAAGAAAATGTTTTTTTTAATTCAAAAACATTAATTAATAAAACAAAAGAAAAATCACTACTGCACCTTTTTATAGTTTGTAACAACTGAGGAGAGTAATCCTTTTCAGGAATAGATTTGTATTCTGCTGCAACTATCTAAATAACAAAAAAAAATGTAAATGCTGCTTTAAATACCCAATGCTTTTAAAAATGTAAAAAGCTTCATTTATATTATTTGTGTGCTTATTTATTTAAAACGTATGACAAAATATGATAGAACATAATTATAAAAAAAAATTCAAATCCCTTCAGTTCTTAACATAAATTGACAACTTTTAATTTAATTTTCAAAAATTTAATCCAATACGATAATAACTATTTATTCATAATTTCAAAAGACTAAAACTGATTGTCAAGAGAAACATTTAATTATTAATTTAAATTAATGATTTCCACTAAAAAAAAAATTCTTAAGAAGAAACTGAAATTTTTTAATCTCATTTTTACCTTTTTAACTAATATTAGCATATTAGTATTGTTAAAAGGAGGTTCCAGTGCACACATCTGATACAATATACAACCCAGAGCCCAAATGTCAGCTTTTTCTCCATAAGCCAGATTTTGAACAACCTCTGGGCTGAAATCAATAAATTGAAAACATTTTTATATATTTATATAAACGAAAAACTACAACTAATATAATAGGCAAGTAGTTCAATTAAAATCAATAAAAATACAATCTTTATATAATACACAAAACAATAAAGTAAAAAAAAAAATTATCAAATCAGTTTCCTTTATTATAAATTCACTGTGGCTATGATGCCCCCCCCCCCCCCCCCCAAACCCCCCCCCCCCCTTGAATTTCCAGTCTGCCCCCCCTAAAATTTTAACTTTTTTAACTTTTTGTAATTCATTTTAGTTTATATGTATCATTTTCATTTTCATAATTCATTTGATTTATTTCTTAAATTTAATATTTGAAAGAAATTATAAGTAATTGACATTTTGCAGTAATCACATTATTGAGAGTTGTTGTAGCATATTTTAAAACTAGTTGCAAGTACCCGGCTTTGCCCGGGTTTAAAATAATGTTTTCTGTTTATTTAAGAAGCGTAATTTGACGTTTAATTAAGATTTAAAATAAGATGCGTAAAAAGGGTTTATTTGCATGCAATAAAAGGTTACATTTATCTTAAAGCAATGTGATACACAACATTTTTTTGCAGTTCCTCTCTCTCTCTCCCTCCCCTCCCTCCCTCTTTCCCTCCCTACCTCCCTCTCTCTCCCCTCCCCCTCTCTCCCCCTCTCTCTCTCCCTCCCTCTTTCCCTCCCTCCCTTTCTCTTTCCCTCTCTCTCTCCCTCCCCTCTCTCCCTCTCTCTCTTAGGCATGACTGGTCAATATTCATTTTTATTTTTTTTTAATATATTATTTTTTAATAATATCGATTAAATACTTGCTACAGAATTACTATATTCTATTATTGAATTAAGGGGTAAAATTTGTCTTTCGGTCATATTTTGGCTTGCCCCCATAAAATATTTCGTTCCGCCGCTGGTGCTATGATGTCTAATCATTCATTCAAAACTTAGTGTTGCTAAGTAAACTTTCACATGCAAGCTTAATCATTCACAAATGAATTAGATATTAATTCAGTACATGTATTATAAATTTGACATTCCCACTTTCTGCCGAATTATTTTTTAACTGTAATCAGATAAATTAAAGGGCTGTTAATTATTTTGTTTGTATGATCACCCATTTATTGAAGAACATACCAAGCAACAAAGTTTTCAGCTCAATGTTTTTATAAAACAAAATTCATTAGAATGATCTTAAAGATTTACTTACGAAAACACACACTTTTTTTCATTTAATTTAACAAAATGCATAATCAATCATTTCTTTTAGACAATAGCAAATACATTGTGCAGAAAAAGAGACTAATTGATTATGATTACTTGTAATGGCTGCTTTGAACAGCCTTTGATTCATTATTTAATGATTTCTTTAAGTGATGAGATTTCAATAAAAAAATTCAGTAAAAAGTAATGTTTTTTTCTGAAGAATCAAACAGTATTTTTTTTCAATAACTGAAAATAGAAACACTAATTAACACACACACATGGAAGTTAATTAGGCCTTATAAATATATGTTATGTTTTAATGTAAATAGCAATTGGCATTTTACCATGAATAGAGAATTGTTCCAACAACAGAAGTCATTTTGCTACAATCACTTCTTTTTTGTTTAGCTAGGCCAAAGTCAGCTGAAGAAAAAAGTATATTTTTTATGTTAGAGTATGTAGCAAAAGAAATTTACAAAAACACCAATACTTATCTAGGTCTTTTTCACTTAAAAGAAATTTATATTTTAAGAACTTTAATCAGATGAATTTAGTATACATACTAATGGTGACTTTGTCATTTTCCCCCAACATAATATTGCTGGGTGTGAGATCTCTGTGCACAATACCTTTTTCTTTGTGAAGGTAACGCAAGGCAAGAATAAGCTGAAAAAGATTAAACACACACTGAGGTAAAAAAAAAAATGTACCATACACATTTTAAAAAAACTTCATTGTATATACTTGTACATAAATTAAACAAAATTTCAAACTTTGCTCACTTACTTGAATTAATATGTGCCAAATTCTATGTTCTTGAAATTTTTCATTTTTTTCTTTCAATGAATTAAAATGTTCTCCAAGGTGAGCCCCTTCAATATATTCCATCAGTATATACAGCTTGTCATCTAGAAAACATTTCAATGATGACTGGTAAAGGGAATGACAACATTTTAATAATCGATACTGCTATTCAAAGTTAAATTTGAATAAACTTACTCATCTCAAATGTTTTGAAATAACGAACAATATTAGGATGTCTCATCTCTTCCTTCATAATTTTCAGTTCATTTGTTATTTCCCCTACACTCATTGCCTTTTCTTTAGCACTTTTTCCAAATGCCAGATTTTGCAGATTGACCTGTAGTATTAAGATTGTTTAGTTTTTAGAAATTTCTGAATTTTAAGAAAGTATAAAATATGAAATTTTTAGTAATTTTTTACATTAAATTACAAAAAAAATTAATAATCTGAGTTATATTTATCTAGAGCAGTGATGCTAAAATACTGGCCCGCCAGCCAAATTTGGCCCTTTATGATAATTTTTTGGCCCCCACAAGTTTAAAAAAAATAACATCTCATTTTATACATACATATATAAAAATTATATTTTTGGCCCTCCAAATGTTTTTGGCAGTCAATAATGGCCCACAGAAAAAAAGGGTTTAGCATCACTGATCTAGAGCATGATAGAATATTAAAACTGAAAGATTAGCAAATGCCAATTGCTATTTACATTAAAACATCATATATTGATAAGGTCTGATTAACTTTCATGTGTGTTTTGTGTTAATTAGTGTTTCCATTTTCAGTTATTGAAAAAAAAATATGGTTAGATTCTTCAGAAAAAACATTACTTTTTACAGCAATTTTTTATTGTCTAAAGATTGAGATGAAACTAATCTGTTCTGCAGTTTGTAAAAGCAACAATTAAAAAATCTGTCTATTTTCATTCTACTGCAAGATTTTACCTCTTTAAGAGCAAAAAATGACTGTCTTCCAATTTTTTTTCGAACTTTGTACACAGAACCGAAAGCCCCAGTTCCAAGAAGCTCAAACACTGCATAGTCTCCAATGTAATAATTGGGTTCTTTGTTGAGGTTTGTGTTGCAAATATTCTCAGCTATTTCGTTAACAGCATCTTTCTGAACACAATTATGAATAATGCAAGATTTTTTTTAAAAAAAGTTGTTTTTTATTTTTTAAATAAAATTTGTATTTTAAGTTACTCAACTAATAATTACCAATAATTTTTTAACTTACAGGTAGACTATTGATTTTTTCAGCAAGTGGTTTGTAAGCTTTGAGATCTCGGTTGTAGTGACCAACATCAATAAACATTTCAAAAAGTTCTGCAGTAAACAGCTGTTTGAATAATCTACGATTTCTTTCCATGCTGAACAAAAATCTAAGAGCTCGAAAAGCATTTTGCTGAAAAGAAAAATTAGAACAAATTAAAACCAGTTCAACAACAAAGCTAATCTTTTTAGTCTTTTCTTTTATAAAATAGATGTTGTGACTTACTTGTAACTTCACCAGTCTTTTTTTCTCTTTTTCTGAACTCATATCTTGAGGTAAAATGAGAAGACCTAGTGCATAAATTCCATTAGCCTGAACTATATGCTGAGCATTAGTATCACTTAACATCAATTCTGATAATGCGGCACAGCAAGCTGAAAAAAAATACGATATTAAATTTTAAGTTTTTGTTTCAAACTGTAAATGTAAGTCAATTGCTGTTGTTTTTTTTTATTTTATCCTGTATTCTTTTCTAGTGCAATTTGAAATTTTATTACTTTCTGTACTGATGCTAGATCAAATTGTTTTCAATATTTAAAAAGTGTATGTAGATGTACATTTTTGGCCTTTTTTAAAATTATTTTAAAAAATTGAGACTTGAAATACATGAATAAAAAGCTGTTGCAAAAAACAGCTAATATTGCCATTTAAACAAAGTCATGGATGAATCTGTTTACTTTTTAAAATAATGTTTTGTCGAGTGCTTTTTTTATTCACATAATTATATAATAAAAGCCAGCATTTATATCAAATACAATAAATGACACAACAATGAAGAAGAGTTGTGCAAAGTGATGCTTCAGAGAAATTTAGATAATTTGTAAGTCCCTTAAATCTTTTATAAAGTAAAATAGTGTATACAGAGACACACAATTTGATATATGATTAGGGTTCGAAAATTACGCGTAAGATTGGCGCGCGTAATTTACGATTACACGTAATTTACGCGTAAGTTACGCCTAAATTACGCGCACCATTAATTCCCAATTACTTGAAAATTTATATTCCTTTTGTTGCTCACACTCACTGATTGCTAGTAGGTGTATTTTTAATAATGTTTTCAAAGGTTTTAACTTGTAATTAACCGGTCATACTAATTTGCCCGTCGTCCGCATCGGCCACGTATTTCGTCGTGTATTGACTGCATCAGCGGTGGCCATCTTTGGCTGAGTAATACCGTCTAATACGGTCAACGTGGGGCGGGTGCAGTGCGCCTCGAAATACGGCCGCCTCGGGTGCCGAACTCAGCAAAAAACTGCACACGCGATCGACGCTGGTTAGGGTTCGAAAATTACGCGTAAGATTGGCGCGCGTAATTTACTCCAAAATTACGCGTGTCATTAATGCCCAATTACTTGAAAATGTATGTTCCTTTTGTTGCTTACGCTCACTGATTGCAATCAAGGTGTATTTTTATTAATGTTTTCAAATGTTTTTACTTGTAATTTACCGGTCATACTAATTTGCCCCGTCTTCCACGTGTACTGACTGCATCAGCGGCTGCCATCTTTGGCTGAGTAATACCGTCTAATACGGTCAACGCGGGACGGGTGCAATGCGGTGCGAAATACGGCCGCCGCGGTTGCCGAACTCAGCAAAAGACGGCGCACGTGATCGACGCTAGTGCAATCCGCAGCGAAATAGACGACGTGGGTGCAATACACAGCGTAATACGGCCGACGCGATCGACGGAAGCACTATACACAGTAAAATGTTTTCTATACGTTTCATGACATTTGAAACATATATTATTATAGATAATGTTTAAAAAAAAATGGGTTTTTCCAGATTACAATAAAAAAAATTTCATGTCAGGGAAAAATGTTTTCTATACGTTTCATGACATTTGGAACATATATAGATAATGTTTAAAAATTATTATTATTATTTGGATTTTTGGGTTTTATAACCTCCCCGTTTGGCTTGCGGCCGCTTGCCATACAGCTCATGGCGGCATTGTGTAGAAAATTTTTATGATTTTGTCTTATTTTTAACCAGACTTTGGCTTCCTTATTGAAAATATTTATTTTATTATGTTTACTAAAACGATTTAAACAAACAATATACTGTGCGGTTTACGCTGTTTTACTAAACGCATACATCCGGTTTATGCTTGTGGCCGGATGTAGATGGTACTCCTAATCACTGAAATTAATTAATCGCCGCTGTTAACACAACAAATTGCGACAGAAACAATTAAAAATGGCCGTCAAATATGCATTTTTTAAATTACCGTAATTTACGCGTAATTTTCCAAAAATTACGTTACCGTAAATTACGCGTAATTTACGGTAACTTACGCGTAATGTTACGCGACTTCGAACCCTATATATGATACAATAAATCTTAGAGATAACATTATTGACACTGATCAAATTTTTTATTCAACTGGGCAAATAATTACCTTTCTTTAAAGAAATCTGGTTATCATTAGCTTCTTCCTGTAAATAAAATACATGTCAGATTATAAAATATTCATTTCAAGTCATTTCAATACATGTAGCATAGTGATTATGTGTGTTATTTTTTTGCATGCACAGTTGCAGAAGATTATGGATGAGCAAAACCAAGATCCTGAAAATTAACTCCACCAGCACGAATGCAGTCACCCTAATCGGAAGTAAGCTGGAGGAAGTAGAGTCCTTTACCTATCTGAGTAGCATCGTAGATCAGCAGGGTGGAAAAGATGCGGATGTCAAAGCAAGGATCAAAAACATCTGGAATTCCAAAGAGCTGTCTCTGAACACCAAATTTTGCCTGTTCAATACCAATGTAAAGTCAGTCCAATATATGGAGCTGAGACCTGGAGGATTACGAAGACCACCACTAAGAGAGTCCAGACCTTTATCAACACCTGCCTTAGGAAAGTTCTTCAAATACGATGGCCTGACTCCATCACCAATGCCAGCCTTTTAGAACGAACCGGCCAAACTTCAATAGAAGAAGAGATCAGGAAGAGGAGGTGGGGATGGATAGGCCACACATTACAAAGCCGGCAAGCATCATCACTAGGCAAGCATTGAGTTGGAATCCTCAAGGAAAAAGAAAGAGAGGCCGGCCAAGAAACACCTGGAGGCGAGAATTTGAAGCGGACATCACCAGGATGGGGTTCAGCTGGAAGCAGCTGGAGAGAATGGTTCAGGACAGAAGTCGCTTGGAACCATACTCCGATAGGGCAATGATGATGATGATATTATTTCATATGATCACTACACCCATCTGCTCCTATCCAGCCATTCTGTCATATTTAAGAGCACATTGCGGCCTGCCATTCAAAAAGTTTGCCCACCCCTGGGCTATCTGGTTGACTGGGTGATTTTGTGAATACATTTGGGTATGTGTGTAACCGACGAGGGAATGAGAATGTGCAACTGTAAAGAAGTGTTTCATACAGGCTTAGTGTTGTATCTTCAGGAACAGTTGTGTATCTATGAAGGACTATTTTCACCATTTTTTTAAGGAATATCATTTATTAGTTAACTTGGCGTTGTGTTGGTGATATTCTTTTAAGTGGTGTTTGGGCTTGATAGTCATATTTAAAAGCCTCTGTGCCTCTGTATATATTGCTTGTGAAAGTCATAATTTAAAGCCTCTGTGACTCTGTATATATTGATTGTGAAAGTCATAATTTAAAGCCTCTGTGACTCTGTTTATACTGATTGTGAAAGTCATAATTTAAAGCCTCTGTGACTCTGTATATATTGATTATGATCTATTTTCCTCAAATCTTGACACTGGATATGAACAAAAATTATAAACAGAAAAAATTAAGCAATACACAAAAATTCTTTCTAAACAACAATAATGTCTAAACATTAGTCCTTAAGCTCTAGTCAAAACTAATGCTCTACCAACACCTTTTACTTAAAATATTTTTGTATTTTGGTGTAATTAATGTCAGTTTTAATAAATTATATTAAGGTTTGTTATTTGTATATAAACAATCTATTGTCTAGTGTTCAATAATTATTGAATTAATTATAAATAATTATTTAATTGTGCAAATATAAGGACAGAGAAATTTGTAAGTTATATAAAAAATGAAAAATTACATTTTCTTCATGACTCATGGTCTTTTGAATTGTCCCTGCACTGGTATTTTTTCTGACAACAGCATCATCAGTTGAAAATTTTTTGTCACTGAATAATGAGAAATAAATTCTTAATAACAACAAAATTATTTGTACTTTATAAGTATTATATTAACAATCATAGATATAACCTTTATTCAGTTTATTAAAAAATATATGTGTAGTCTATTCCTTAATGACACTTACTGTAGAACAGACAGTAATAGTGGAATCCCACCAAGCTGTCTAATGCCATCTCTACAATCCGAATTGTCACATAACAATACCAGACACCAGATGATGTGCCATAAAAAACTAGCATTATTACTGTGAAGCTGACTGAGAATCAAATGAATAAAATGATAAATAATGAAACAAAAGAGTAATAGTCTTTCAAGTTTAATGTATGACTATCTAAAAATTATACTAAATTACTGAATACTGTAAAAAAAAAAAGGGGGGGGGGTGTTTTGTGCAAACAAAAATCAAATGGAATCATGTTTAGGATATTTGCATTTAAATACCCCACAAAACTAATACAAAGAGAATTTCCAAAATGGCATTAATGAGATTTGAAATCTCTGATAAAGTCACTGTGTGAATGTGATGATCTCTCTTTTTCTTTATTTACTTTTTCTACACCCTCATTATTATTAAGACTGCCTACCCAGAACAAAGTCAAAAAAAGGATACATGTTAATACAATACTCTGTTTTAGAACGAGGGCAGCTGGTGTTCAAGCACCCAAGACCGTGAGCAGTGATGGGCACTAACTAGTTTTTTTTTTAAGTTAACAGCTTTGACTAATTTTCTACTAAATAATTATAGTTTTACTAAAGTTGCAACTTATTATTTTAAAGTTACAACTAAACTAAAATGTAGTTGAACTTTTTCTGATTTTTTTCCATCATAAGTATATTTTTTACAAATTTACAGAAGATTTATTTGATCAAACACCAGTTTACGAAAGGAATCAATGTAAAACATGTTTTTTTTGTTTGTTTTTTTTTTTGTTTTTTTGAGAAAAATAAAACCTACAGGTAAGAAAAAAGAATCTGTATTCATAAAATCAAATTCACTGTGTACATGTAGTCCAATAGTTTTATACATGATAATCCTGGGCTTAAGTTTTTTTCAATCTTGATCAAATAAAAATTAAGCTTATTGATAGTTTTAAGTCATTCTTCATTACGGAGCTGTCAATATACACGCAGATGCAATAAAAATTCTTGCAAAACTTGGAACTTTTTAATTACTTTTTATAAATGCTTTGGTGAATTTAAGAAAGATAGAAGGCCACTTAGTTCATAATAACTAACATTAATCTAACATCAGTAAAATTTTATTTTACACTGTGCTACAGGAAAAACTGAATGAATCATCATCAATAGATTTTAAAAACCATTTATGAACTTCAAGTAAGTTGCATAGACATAGGTCGATAGAAGGTATATTTTTTACTGGGAAGATGACATAAAACCTGGTGTAAAAATTTGCTTTGCGAAAAGATCTACAAAGAAATGTTTACTGCACTTTAAAAAGTAAGGGACAGAAGCCAAAAATATACATATATGCTACTGCTATTCAGGTAGTCCCACATATGAAGCACACAGATACATGTAATGGGACTTATGCCAGTCACCTCCAACTGAGTTACTTAGTTTCATAACGCCATTTCTGCATCCCTAAAGCCAAAGTGGAACCAAGGAGGTCATAAGTAAATGGTGTCAATAGTTTCAGAAAGGATTAAAAGCTTAAAGGTTAAAAACTATAAAGACGAACAACAATTTTTTTAATCTACATTAAAGTTCTATTTGACATGCAAGTCATGAATAGAAAAATAAAAATTAATTTACAGTACTAATTAAAAGTTCCACTTAAGAAAATAATGGGAATAAAAAATAATTTCATAGCATAAATATGATATACATGAAACAATATAATAAATATTTATTAAAAAATATGATGTATTCTTAAATATTGTCACCTTAATAAAAGAGACAATCCATCCTCCATTTTAATTTTTTCTCTTGTCTGATAATCATTACATAAAAGTCTCAGCAAGTTAGCTGCCAGCCTTAAATATCGGTAGATAAAAAAATTATATTATACAGCAGTTTAATTTCAACATTTTAAAAAGTGCAAAATTTAAATTGACTTATTTCATTCAGAACTGAAACTGGAAAAGTACTCCATGGATTACAAATTCAGAAAATTAGTGGGCACTAGCTAACTAGGTGAACACTAACAGATTTTAAATGCCAATGTGGATATTTTTGACGTGACAATGTTCATAAGTTTGATAATAATATGTTTGAACTTAGCTGAATCATTTGTTGGGATCGAAATATATTTCAATGCCTAGCAAACCTGATTAAGCTTCTTATTCCTGTCCTTAACCTGAATATAAATTGCTGCCAGACCCTTTCAAGTACAGATTTTAAAAGTTACAAAGAACTTTTAGTTTAAACAAGCTAAACAAAACAAAATATAATTAATAAGATTATAGGTATCCTATTCTGAAGAAGATGATTTCTAATCAAGTAATTTTGTTGAGAAAATGTCTAAAAAAAATAGACAGTTTTTGTAGAACACCTAGCTAATAGTATATTTCTTACTTTTATAAAGCACTGGGCAATTAATAGCAAGCAATACATTGTGTTTCATTCTAATTAGCAAATTTTTTTAGTGAAACTTATAATAGGAAAAAATTTACTTTTTAGATGTAATATCATATTCCTCAATGATCCTCAGAAGTCTTTCTACAGCAATTTGTTCCCCAATTTTCAATCGAGAGCTTTCACTAAAATGAAAAATAAAGAAATTAGGCAATACTAAATATTATTTTCAAATCTAAATTAATTATGAAGATATTTTAATCATCAAACAAATGTAAAATCACTAATAAAGAAAAAAAAGATGAAAATATGTTATGAAAAGAATGAAATTTTTAAGAAACTTAAAAATCAGTTTTATTTTCCCTTGATGCAACCCTTTTGTAATTATTTTTCTTGCTTCTAAAATACCTGTAACCTTCTAACAGCTTAACACTGGTTTACTAGCTCACATTGGTGATGCAAAGGATGGATGAGGTGAAGCCTAATTTTTTACAATATGCCAAATATTTTCTGTCTAATAAACCTAAACCTTTGTTCAAAGGCAAAAAAAGGGTGTGTGGGGATGGCAAATATGTTTATCCCAGTTTTTTGTAAATTGATGAATAATGAATATTAAATTTATTTTACATGGTTATTAGTTTACCTACTCTATACTCTATTTATTTGTTGCTGTTGCATACAATTCTACTTTGAAGTTAAATTCTTTTCATGAACTATTTTATAACTTTTAATACATGAACACGTCTAGCTGATAAAACATTTGCATTCACATTGTATGTTTCTAAGCATACATAAATTAAATATTTTACAATGCTTTTTATTCAATGATTTCTATGTTATTCAGGGCTCTCAAGACAACACAATGTGACCCATGCAACCTACTAAGGTTTCTGAGTTTAACATGCCTAGCCTAGTATAACACATAAGACATCAAAATATACTTCAGAATTTAAAAAGTTCAAATCACCTCTGTGCCATTCCAATTAATGCATACAGTGAATAATGAAGGACATGTATGTCTGTTGCAGTCAGTAAAAGAACAAGAGGCTGAAAATGACAAAAATAATAAATAACAAATCTGGTTGGTAATTAATATAGATTTGATTATGTGTCAAAATGTAGTTCAGTATGGTGGGGGGGGGGGTAGCTGGGTATATTGCGCAGGATGAGTGCTCACCTCCCGCTGCTATACTAATTGGCGTTGAGGACTCTTTAATGTGTAGTTTGCATTGACTGGTCACAGTGGTCAGGCATTTCTGGTTTGACGGTATGGAGAGGAGAAATGCGATGAAGTCACCTAACTGAGCTTGTGAAAGTTTGTTTATGGACATGGGTTGTGTAAAAGAGAATCCTTAATGTTTTTAATAATTTTCATTTGATATGAAATCAGTGATTGTATTAAGTTAGTAGGAAAATAATTTGGTTTATTGTAAGTCAGTTAGAAAAAAAAGCACAAATAAAATGCTGTTTTTTTTTGTTGTTTTTTTTTTTTACAAAACCTGGAAGCAATTTAGGGCACACAGAAGTGATAAATGTACACTGACGTTTTTTTTTATATATATACTATTGGTACACTGTTGTAGAATGCTCTAGGTGTTTGTTGGTCAAAGAAGTCTGCCCTGTACTGGAATCTTGGTTATCAGTGCTAATGTGTGGGGGACCAATCTCATGAAGAACTAACACAGTGGCTCTGGGTATAGGAATGACAATCAGTGTTGGATTGAGCTTGTTAGATGTGTCATAAATTAATAATGAACTCCTTTGTACTTGTATATACCTATTTATTTTTATTTTGAACTTATTTTTGTTGTAACCTAGACTTATTTTAAGCCTTATCATGTTGATCATTGGTTTAGGCTAGAAGTTGTAATTATATTAACATAGTGTGTCTCTGACCTAATAGGGATTTTAGGATCATACCCATGGATAGCAGAGCCTGTTACAAATTGTCACAATAAACAGGGCACATTTTCTCTAAATGAAATAGAAATGTCATAGCTTACAATATGAGCTTCACAAGTGACAAGCAATTCACGAATTTCTTCAGATGTTGACAATTTCTCAAACATATCTGTGCGAAAACAAAATCAATAATGCTAGTTTTAATGACATTTTAACGACTATAATAAAATACTGGAGTCAATACTTGTAAACAGACTATAGATAATATATTTTCATATCTCATATATGTCATTTTTAAATTAGAAAAAATGTAAATATTATTGTCATTAAAATACTTAAACCATTAGTGATGACAACTAGCATTTAATATATTGAGGGTGCACTATGCAGAAACTCTACAACTGTGTAATAATAACATAGTTTACATTATTTTATTTTGTTAACAGAAATAACTAAGTTCATGACCTATAAAATAACCAGCTGCATTCAACTATTCTATTTTAAAAAAACACTAGCTTTTTTCTTTCTACACTAATTCTAATTCCAAAAAATATAACACAACAAATGTTGGCTTACTAGTCATTTCTTTTAGATTATCAACCAAAAGCAATCCATCTGTCCCATACAAGTATCTTTCTGTGACTTTCCTAAAATGCTGAAATAGTCAGTAATTGATTTCTCTTTTAAATTCATATAAAAAACCAAATGCTCAAGTTAAAGGTTATTATATGATTCAGTCATAAAAACCTTAGCATTTGAGAATAAATTATAATATATTTGACAAACTAGTTCAACAAAAACAGCTTTATTAAAATATACTAAAAAGTAAAAAGATAATTTACCTCTGTTAATGATTTAACACCATCAATTGTGCAAAACTGTTTTTGGTAGCAAGAATCTCTGAGAAGTATTCTCAAGCACATGAGAACTCTTAAAATATTTATTGCTGGTGCCTGAATCAGCCACTCTCTAAATAGTTTCAAATAATTACACATTACACTATGTCATGGATATATTTCAGAGGTATTAATAAATAATAATTGAAACATTTTAAATTTATCTATACACTCACTGGGAACCAAGCCGGTTTTTTGTTAGAGCAATACATATTTCTATGAAATAACTGTGGTAGTGGTGACTGCTAAAATGTCTTTCATCTTTGTACCTAATGCTAAAAAAAAAAAGTTACAATATTAAGTTATGACACAAGCAACTAGATTTTATAAACAGGATGCTAAGAAAAGGGGTAGTTGCAGTGAATAAAATGCTGTGGTAGGGAATGAATTAAAGATTCCTCATCAAAAATACTCAGAGATTAAATTACCTGAAATTTTCCAATTCTAATTCTTCTGATTCAAAATACTGGCTTTGACTATCTTTTAGCTTTTGTGGTGCAGAATCTCTTTCACTTACAGATTTCTTTTGTGCACGCTTCAGTTCAGATATCTGAAAAGCCAAGTTAATTTTTTTTTTATAAACAAGAATTTAATAATTAGTTTGTTATAATTAAATAGCTTGTTTAATAAATAATTATACTCAGTGGCAGCTAAAAAATGTCAAGCTAGTTTAATGGTTCTTAAAGCTTCCAAATTTATTTTTTTTTAAAGATTTATAAAGTACAGGTTTGATTGTTGAGAAAACAAATACATGTTTTTTTTATTCAAGAATAATTCATTTGATACTTTTCAAACCTATTGTCTCATAATTTCTGCATAAACAATTTAGTTTAAATGAAAGAGATATTTATTAAATTATTTTTAGTTAAAACACGATTATCTAATAGACATTTATAAACAAATTAACTTTGTAAATTATTTAAAGCAACACAAAAAAAAAGCTGGGTGTACATCTTAAAAAGAAAAATATTGTCTTATACAATCAACTTACTTGTTTATTTACAGGAGAGCATATAATAGTTTTGAGATGTTCCAGCTGCTCAAGGTCTCTAATAAGGAAAAAAATAAAATAAGAAATTCAAAAACAGAATTATTTAATCTGTTCACAAGACATATGCTTTATTCTGTGACTACTTTATGAAAAAAAAATGTCCAAATCTAAGCAGAAAGCAAAGATTTTATGAAGAACTCCATTCTAAATTCAGCCATTATTTATTCAATAAACCATTTCTTTTTTAACAAACAATGTATCTATCCATTTAAAGTCATTCTTGATTTAATTAATATATTGTATAAAATATATTTTTTAATTAATTTTTCATGCATTAATAAATAGTTAAATGTGCCCAAAACAGATAAGTATAGTGAAATTTGATCCAATTTAAGGTAAAAAGTAAAAAATACAATAAAGATCGTAAGAAGAGGATATGAAAAAAATAAACAAAGGTAAATATAGTTTACACCAATTTAACTGGTTAAAAAATTTAGGTATCTTGAATAAATGACAGACAGAAACAATTTCTTGCCAAAAGCCATTGTATCTATAGCAGTTCTAATAACTGTTGAAAAAATATACTTTACTTCTTTTTGCCACTGTGACAAAAAAAAAAATCTAAATATTTACATATCAAAGATATACATTAGTGCTTGTTTTTCTTACAATTATCTACCCTACCACTGTTTCTGCTGAGCCTATTAAGTAAATTGTAAAATAACACTGCATGTTGTGATAAGTCTATCTTAACAGGCTGACTTAACTAAACATAATTCTGCTCAGCCCTGTATATTTCTTTATTGTCTACAAGGACCATTAATTCAGTATTTCACAACACTTCAATGTATTTGATAAAAATTAATTGCATTTTTCAAAGATTGGGTTGTTAAATGGGAAGCAAGCTTTAAAATATGTCACTGATAAAAAGTAAATCTACCATTGGCATTAGGTTCAAATACAGTTTAACAATGATCAAGTCTATGGTAAATTATACTAATGACAGTGTATCATGTGTACTTCTACAGTCAAGTGGTCATCTAATTACACCCACTGTATCTATATGTTTGTATCATATACTGCACATTTCATTCATATTGAGTACTGAGCTGGCTAAAAACTGTGGTTTAATGTAAACCTATTTTTTTAAAAAAACACTTCAATTCCAGAAACATTTAACTCGCAAAATAAATATATAACGGTAGCCATAAAGTATTTAAATATTTTATATTATCAGTATAATTCCGTTTCAAGGTATTCCCTAGTAGTATACTGATATCTTAAAATGAACCAGATAAATGGGATCTACTAAAGTATCATTTGCCAACGTAGCAATCTATAATAAACAATGCAACTGTGCCTTGCTTTTCAACTACTAATTTAATTTCATTTTAGGAATTCTTTTTCAAGAGATTGACAGATGCTCCAAATCTAGAAATGACAGGGTAAATAAAAAACATTAATATTTTTCTCAATGCAAGAATATCGTTTATTTAATGATAAAGAAGAAAGTCCATCCGCATTCCCAATCACCACCACAAACAGCCCAATATCTTTATATATGAATCATTTTGGAGGAAAACATGGGGAATGTAGCTATGGGTAAATATCTACAGATGCAGTAATATTTATTTTTAACTGCAAGTGTAGCATTCAAAATATATGAAGAGAAACCCATTCAGATTTGCAATTAAATATTATAAAAGTAAAGCAGAATTGTCTTCTATATGTGTTATTTTTCTATTGACTTTCTTTCATATAAAGAAATACTAAGTACCATATATATTTCTTAGTAAGGAAATCATGAAACATTTTTAAGTGTAAAGAAATACAAGATATTTTAATTATAAACAAATAAATATGATTGCATTTTGTAAAAAATATTAAGTAGATTAGTAAATTGTTTAAAAAAAAAATAGAAATACAGATAAAAAGAAGTAATTTCCACACAGAATGGCTTTCCATTTCTGACACATTTAGATGATATTACTTGCTGACAGCCTTTATCTTGATAGTAGTGATCTAAAAGGCAAACTCAACAACCTTAAATTATGGTAACAGATACTTCATAATGCAATAACATCAAAATAAAAAAGGGCAACATTTTAACTATAAACTGAGGCTACCATAGATAATACTTTCCAAATATTTCATATGAGTACTTTTTTATTGTAATTCTTTTAAAGCAACTGCATTACCAATAAAAAAAAATAACTGTAAAAAGGCTATTGATATGTGTTTCTAGAATGAAATTCATCACATTCAGGTTATTTGTAAGCAGATTTTTTTTTTTAAATCTCTTGAGATAACACAAGCAGAAAAGAAAAGGTGACAAAGCATTTAAGTGCTTTTGAAAAATGTTGACTCACAAACCTTATCAGAACTGTCTGGTATAAGAAAAAAGACAGCATTCTGTTTATACGTGGTATGACATTTTTTAAGTGTTTGGAAAATCGATGCTTCTCAAGCATGATTGCAAATGAATGGTAGCTAAGTGCAGGGACGACAAAATAGTCCAACAAAAAAACATTTATGAAAAAAAAATTCTACTAAAAAGTAAAAAATAATTCCTTAAAAATTAGGCTTAGATTAAACAAATGTTTATAAAAATTGGATTGACTAAATAAAGTGTGACCTCGATTATGAATTAATTTATATTAGCAATGAATAGAGTTGGAAAAAAAAGCAAAGTCTATAATATTTTAATGCTAAAATTTGTCATTTCATTTATACAAGATATACTATTCGGTCTCACTTTTATTTAGTCAATATAATTTCTAGAAAGTAAAGATTGATAGATGTTGTGCTAACCACATAACCCCTTTATATGCCCTGTCTACAGAATCAAAACTCTGATTCATCTACCCTTGTGGCCCTTTAGGGCTATGGAAACTTAATAACTTTACTTTACACAGCTTCAAACACCCTGACACAGCAAGCTGAGTAAAAGTCCTTAAAAAACATGCTATAAATTCAACAAAACTAAATGAAATTAGGCCATTTTAAAAAACAGCAAGACAAATGTTGGTAAGAAGACAATCAAAATATTATATATAATTCAATATTATATTCTGGTCATGAAACACGTTTGACTTTAAAAAAGAAAATTTTTCTACAACTTACTTATTTAAACTCAGCTGCTTGTTTTGTTTGTCACCTCCAGGCATGGTAAGATGAAGCAGACATTTATATATTTGTCTGCAGTGGGAGTTTACAAAATTACTCACTCCTATCTTAGATGCTGTTCTTGAAACATCATTGGCTATAATTACATTAGAACTGTGA
Organism: Bulinus truncatus; assembly: GCA_021962125.1. Taxonomy (NCBI): domain Eukaryota; kingdom Metazoa; phylum Mollusca; class Gastropoda; family Planorbidae; genus Bulinus; species Bulinus truncatus. Next base: position 2,407,934 of record JAGDYQ010000073.1, on the reverse strand, counting down.
CTGTTACATGATAAAAGATTAAAAAAATAATTAAACTATACTGCTAATGCAAGCTTTATTCAATCAAAATAAGTAACACTGATTCAGGGCCATTCTTATGTTTTTGGCAAAGATACATTTTGAGCCCAGGCCAAATGTACATTTGGGGGCCCTGAGAAAAACTGCAGTCAAGGTTGGTGATTGCAAATCTTGGACCCAAAATAATTTTTGACAACAGGTGTCCTTTAAGACCCCATTCCCCAACTGCCCTTAAGTCATGTTAAACATTTTAGCTAAACAATATAAAAGTTCCAATAGGGTCTCCTGAGCAGTGGGGAGGGGGCCTTATTCAGCTGCCAATTTTGCTTATCTATAAGCATGACTAAACATTAAATTACTCAAATAAACCAGGAGATAAATATTTTACAGCCCAAATAACATGAAGACAATGCCTACAAGACAAAACTGCTATCTAATCTCAGAAAATGTAGAAAGTTTAATTTAATACCACATTTTTTAATGATATCTTAATATTATAGCTTATAATTTTTCTGTTATAGCCTAATTATTTTTGCTGGAATTTTAAAATATTTACTGATAAATACTTTGAGGTATTTAATAAAAATAAATCACAAGTATTTCCTAATATTAGACAATTTGGTTAACATGTCAACCTACAAAAATTGAATTTTGTTCTATTTGATTCAAGAGTAGAAATCAGTCAATTCAATTCAATTAATTCCTTGACAAAAAAAATTTTAAAAAATTATGACTATATCATATGATATTGACATATGTATTCTTCATTCTGCATAGCTGATCTGCAATAAAGATTTAAAATTCTAAGTAGTAGGCTTATGCCATATGAGGCTTGTATGAGGTGTATGCCTGTGGCTGTATGGTATGTGTTATCACTAATCTTTAAAATCCTACCTGTGTCTAAAGATTATCATCTAAAGTTACTTAAATAGCCTATACTCAAATATATAAATAAATATGTCAATATAAATAAAGATTTTTTTAAAAATCACTCAATTCCCACTGAATTAATGTAGCATTATCTCGACACTTTTTTCATATGTAGTAAGTAATTAGAAACCTATCCTATATTATTAAAATTATATACAATTATATTATATTTATAGGCATTGATTATATTTATAGCAATTAGCATAGTATTTCTAAACATCGGGGACAATGCATTTTACTAAACTAAAATTATACTGTGAAAGGCAGTGAAAGCTCAGTCAAACTCGAAGATTTTAACATTTCTTCTGCTTTATCCTTTGTAATAGTTTCAATGAGCGCAACTTGTTTTTCTGTAATTTTTACTGTAGTGTCTGTAAGTCAGTTGTGTACGGGTGTAATTAAGTGTTATAATATGTTGTTTCATATTAATCCAATTAATAATTAAGTTTTGACCTGCATAGTGGTTAATTAATTAATATAATCTCGTATTTCAGAAAAATATTTTTAAAGGAAATAAAAAAAAACTCACCCTTAAAACTGTTAGAAATTTTTAACTAGCAAAGCTAAAAAAAATAGGTGAAACTGTAGATTGTTGTTATTAGCCACCAATCTGGTAAAGGCTTAGTTATTAATCAACCAATAGAAAAGCTGCTTTTTTCATTTTAACAAGAGCAATCACTCTGTTTTGTCGACAGCTGATCATGAATGAACATGACTTGAACAAGCCAAAATGAGGCAAGACCCGCCGAGTCAAGAACATCACGGGTAGGGGGGATTGAGCATGAAATACTCAATGCTAGATAGTAGGGTTACCATACGTCCGTACTTAGTACAGTAGGTGTGAATTTTCGACCCATAGTCAGTACTAATTTTTCCGGCTTGACAGTACTTTTACTAAAAATTTTAGTATCGACTGTGTGTTTTTCAATAGCTTACTTAGACTTAATTCTTAAAGGTCATAGTGATCAATAGTTTGATCTGCATCGCTTAGACCATCTTTATATCTACGGGTAAAACCTTTTCCGCTAACCTAACCTCTGCACCTGCGTGAGAGTGAGACAGTTCATTCAATGTGAGATAGATATTTAAAACATTTTTTGTCAAATATGTGCTGAAAGTGGAATAACCAAGAAAGAATAGTGTTTATGACAATGAATTCATCCTATGTTTATACTATAGCAATCTCTTTAATGAGTTAACTTTATTGGAAAAAAATATTACTTGCACAACGTTCCCTTAGAACTAAATTACAATATTTCATAACAAAACAATTGTCAAATCTACACATACTGCTACAGTTTTCATAAAGCCTACCCGCAAAAAAAAAAGCAGGTCGCCGCGGGCCCAAGGTATCAAAAAGGAAAAGAGCACATTGAACATTTCGCAATATTTATATGTATAAAAAAATCAGGTTTAATTATCAGCTGCCTGGATTTGATCCGTTTCTAAGAGCCGGTAGAAACCAAAGAAAATGGAATGTTTAATTTATTTCATCAAACATATGTAATAATATTACTAATATGACATTCACTGGAATGTTTTGAAACCATTGCTAAAAAAAAGTAATTGAGACCAGCTCACTCTTGTAATTCGCGGATCTTCATATTGGAAATGTAATTAAGTTATTTCTTCATCAGTGGCGTAACATGGGGAGGGTGAGGAGGTCCTAATTTGAAAGTCCCCCCCACCCGGAGGTCACACCTTGAGGGGGGGGGGGCAAAGGAGTACCGAGATTTTTTTTACATTAAATATTAAGTATATTATATCAAGTCATGATGTCGAATGTCAAAATGCAGTGGCCCCCAAAGAGACCAAGCCCCCCAAATACATAGGTACGCCCCTGTTCATTATATGACATATGATTACTGCATTACGAATGTCACAAAGAACATTGGGAATTAATGGTAAAACGTCACGGATCGGGAAAAGTGGAGAGCAGTGGTGAAGCAGGTCATATCTCTACTTCGGTATTAGGGCCAAATGATAATGATGACAACATGTACAAATAACGGTTTTATTGCGTAATTGATTGTGCAGCTTCATATATTGTACAGTGTTTGTAGATATATGAACTTTGTATGATTGAGCTCTGGTGTAATTTTTTATCACTATTAATACAAATATCTAATGGAGCTATTATCAAACTTTTGTACTTTCAGCATTGACAGCTTTCTTGAATATTTTATTTTTTTATTTTGTGTCATCTTGAAGCAAAGGCCAAATCCATAAATAGTTCGCGTAGAATATTTTTTCAAAGCCTTAGCATTACTCGCGTGAGACTAAGACTACATTCTTTGATGCCAGCTAGAAAAATCAATATGGTGTTTGGATATACAACATGTTTATAGTGTTGGTCAGTACATTTTAAAGATTTACACGTATGTTCTTGGGCGACTCAAATAGTCCCCTTTCTAGAACAACATGGAAAGAAATGTCACTTTACAATGAAATCTTTTCATAGAAATTTTTTTATAGCGACCTCTTAAGTACGGTTTTCCTGATGACCAGACACCTCATCATACCAGACATTTCATCATCAGGGTTAGGATTAGGAATGTTATGGTGGTGAAATACTATAATGATGAATTGCCATAATGTTCAAATGTGCAATGATAAATTTCTATAATGATGAAATGTTGCAATGATGAAATGTCTCTGTATGGTGAGATGTCAGGGAACCGGTTTTCCTATGTGTATTGTTATAGAGAAACTGGTTGAACACAACGTATGCACACAGAGGATCCAGATATCAATGACATCAGCAGAACTGGCTGCAAAACCCTATTCGAAGTCATTATAAATGCATTGTTAAAAGGAAGGTTTGCTTATTTTAAATGATTGTTTTGCGGTGCATTAATTCTTAAATAAATATTTTCACCTATACGCACGAGAACTTTTTATGTGAGACTGAGAGTCATTTTTGGATTTAGCACTTTTAGAGATTTTGTTAATGTGATGCCAGCCCTTATAATAGTTATGTTCACTAAAAGTAAAAAGTATAGTAAAATGTTACAGCATAAAAAAATTAGGTTACGTTTATATTTCACCTTTTAGAAAATGAACTCTCACATTTAGAAAATCCAATGTTTCCTCGTTTTTAGAGCATTTTCGAAAAAAATGCTCTATTGTCCCCGTTTTGTCTGTCTGTCTGTCTGTCATCACCCTAGATCTCAATAACCATAAGTCCTAGACCCATGATGTATATATCATTTTGTAGGTCTTGGCCTGCCAAGAAATAGCTTTTTTCCATTTCGCGATCTGACCTCTCAGGGCCGTAAAAGGGGCCTTAGTACCGTTTTTTACTATATAAACTATATTAATAAAGGAACGCTATATCTCAGCAACTATAAGTCCTAGACCCATGATGTATATATCATTTTGTAGGTCTTGGCCTACCAAGAAATGACTTTTTTTCCATTTCGCGATCTGACCTCTCAGGGCCGTAAAAGGGGCCTTATAAAGTGCTGTTTTTTACTATATAAGCTATATTAATAATGGACCGCCCTATATCTCAGCAACCATAAGTCTTAGACCCATGATGTATATATCATTGTGTAGGTCTTGGCCTGCCAAATGTACATCAAAAGTCCATTTCGCGATTTGACCTCTCAGGGCCAAAATATAAGAGATTGTTATGTACCGTTTTGCTTATATTTTAAATATAAATAATAAAAGCTAATCAAAGGGGCGTAATCATTATTTATTTTTGTAACAGTTATTCAACATGACTTACTTGTCCTTTTAATATCTTTTTTCAGATATATGCATTACACAATTGAATTTATAAACATTTCCAAAATTTACAAATATTTACTTAAAGATAACAAACGTACTGAAAATGCGCTAACACGTCCTGTGTCCAGAATGGAACAGGCTTAATTGCTTGTTTTTTCTAGTTATATTCTGTTAAGAAATTTTTTTTAATTAGGTGAATAATAATAATTAGCACCATCTTTCTTTTTTATAAACAACATTCAGTGAAATGTTGATATAACGAAAGTGATTGTAAAAAAAAAAGCTAAGTTCCCTTAGCCCTATATTGGGGCAGACGAACTGTAGAATTCATGTTTCTATAACCTCAGCATGTAAAGGGATTGTGTGTTTAGCACAACGCCCAGCCACGAAATTGATGGTAACTCGTTATTTATTCTGATTTTTTGTACATTGAAATGGGGTGGACAGAAATTTTATTTTGGTAATTTAAAGTAGTACAAAATAACTTGTTATAGAAAATTAAGAGAGCTAATGCCATTTATATTTGTGTATGTTTATATACATTTATTACTCCCCTTGCATTAGCATTTTATATGCTTATCACAAATACTATCTAAATTTTTAAACACATTTAATATTTTTAGTTGCTTCTCAAAAAGAATCTATGCTGAATTTCTTCAGAAAAAATTAAGATTTTAGTAACAGTAACTATTTAAAAAAATAATAGTCAACATTATTGATCATGAACGACTATCAATTTCTCCATCAGGTATTGAAACAGATCTGTGATGTCCCTGTAAGGAAGAGATGAAAACACTATTGAAAAAGATAGTGCTGATCACTTATTTTCTCTACTATAAATTCAGGGAAAAAATGACTTTCAAGATATTGAACAAGAGTTGGACAAGTTTTTTATTGGATAGGAAAGAATTTGCTTTTTATTTAAAGACTGAACACATTTTCTTGGTTGAATGGGGGATTTTTAGAGAGCATGAAATATATCTACCAAAAAAGAATCTTCACAAAGGAGTCATTTTCTGCTAATTTTTTTCTTGCACAAAGTTACATATGGTGAGTGCGAAATGTAACATATATATATATAAATCATAGTGCTCCTCATAGCTACATTTGCCTTGGGCCCCCAAAACCCTAGAAACGGTACTGCTGTTACTATGGTAAATAAATGGAATTTTTTTCCTGCTGAACTGAAGTTATCTCTGCAGAGTTCGGTGAGTTTTTCCCCACATTGAGTTGGCTGTAACAATAAAGTTCTATTGCATGAAATCTCTCCATCTACCCCACTCATTATCTGTTTTCGCATGATGAAATCAAACCGACTTTTAAAAACATTTTGAATTTGGCAAAAAATAATAATCATCTAACGGCTTATTTTTACCGCAATACCGAACAATGAAATTTTCTTTACAATGACCTTTTTTAAATAATTGAAGAGTATGGGAATAAAACAAATTTCACAATCCTGAAAAATTTGTTAAATTGGCATTTCACTGTAGATTAACTTGAAATGATTTGAACAGTTGTCCATAAATAAATGTAATAATTTGACCGGCATAAATGACATATTTAAGCATTAGATTAACTAATTTTTTAATCTAATCACAGAAATAATTAACTGAGAAGTATTATTTATATTATTTTTTAAATGTTAACATCACATTGTGATACACTATTTACTGTCCATTTTAAACAAAAATATTTGTATGAACTGTAATGAGTATTAAATGTACAAGTGTTTACTGTAGAGAGATAGATTTAAACTTTTATGGGAGTGTTTTTATGTTTTAAGTCATTATTTACACACAAAAAAACTTTCCATTTATTGAGCACACAAAATAAATTTCATTTTAACAAGTATTTTTAAAGTTTAGCTTTTTTCTCAATAATTTCAAAAACATTGTACATGTACATGTTCAAAATTTAATTTGGTGCATTTCCTGAAAAATGTGAACAAATTGTTTAAAAATTATTGTTTTTATTAACAATCAAAAATTAAAATAAATATTCCAACAAAATTATTATTTTTTTAAATTTCAATCTTTAACATAATTATCCTCAAATGAATGGACAATATACATGTAAATGTTTAATTATTACAAACAAGAATAAGTAATTTGAAAAAAAAAAACTTCCATGACTGTGGAAAGCCACAAAAATTTTTTTAATAGAAGATCTGAAATATTAAATAAGTATATTCTCTCGCAGAGGCAAACTTGGGTACAATATGTAAAAAATCCTTTTTAAAAAAAAATTTCTACGAGGTATTTTCAATATGAGAATTAGAGTAATAAAACATTTATTACATCTGTATTAGCTTGTTAATAAATATTAATGCTATTTTCAAAAACAAAAATTAGTAAAAAGATAACAGCTAAAGAATAGACATTAATAAAGCTATGTTTTTTTGTATTCAACACACTAAAAATAAATAACACAAAAAACTGTTTCAAGTCTGCTGAAGCTATTTTCAGCATTATGAAAATGTACTTCTACAATCAACCGGTATTGTGAAACAATGATAACAAAAAAAGTAATTTGAAACAGATTATGGTAAAATATTTTATTTTAAAATACTGGCACATTTCAATTAAAAAGTCAGCTATGGAGATTTAGAATGCGAGGATAATATTCTGTACTAAATTTTTTATAAACAAAACTGAAAATATTTTTTTTTATGTAATTAGTATCACATCCGAGAATTGATTGGCTTTCACAACTTTTGGCTAGACAAATTTCTCCTCACTCACTTTCAAATAACAAAATCATTCTGGGTCAAAACAAGTGAAACTGTAATAATCAATACTATACTGCAGTGTTTAATAAATTAACAATATTAGCTATGGAGATTTTGAATGCGAGGATAATATTCTATACTAAATTTTATCTATATAAAAAAGTTTTTATCCATATTTTTTGCTTATTTTATATAAAAATAAAGTGATCAAATGATGAAGCATTTCATAAACAAAACTGAAAATATTTTTTATGTAATTAGTATCATAACCAAGAATTGATTGGCTTTAACAACTTTTTACTAGATAAATTTCTCCTCAACCACTTTCAAATAACAAAATCATTCTGGGTTAAAACAAGTGAAACTGTAATAATCAATACTAAACTGCAGTGTTTTTTAAATTAACAATAAGTGGATGATTTAAAGGTGCTGTAGTAAACAGAGAACCAATAAAAGAATACGTTCCCCACACAGGATGACTAATGACCTTGCAACAACCAAGATCACGTATCTCAAAGCCTAATAATCTGTAGCGTTCATCAGTTTCAAAAAGGGTAAAGTTTGTGTGATGACTTTTAAACTGTAGAAAAAGAAAAAAAATTTTTTTTAAGAATTGTAAAAATTAATGATGTTCATAACCTTTAAAGAAAACAATTTCAAAGCTTTGCTTTGTTTGAAGACACCATTTCAGAAATAACAAATTATTCAAAATACAGTTTCTACAATGTTTAAAAATAAGTAATAAAAATAATAATGCAATGATATGCATTGTTAAGTTTTCATCACCTATCATAACAAGGGTGGCCATGCATGAGTTTTATAGCAGCAACCTTTACACTGTGTTGCTATGAAGAACCACAACATTTTCTCCCCAATCATATAAAGAAATATTATTAACATATTAAATGAGAGAAGTTATAAAATAATTTTTAAAATAAAAATTGGGATCAGCACAAAAACTATCAAAAAGCTACATGGGTGTAGAAATCTGCAAAAGACCAGCTTTGATTTAAAACAAAAAAACCAAGTGATTGGCACTCACTTATGTTTTTTAGTTAAATTTTTAGTTACAACTAATTAAAAAAACTGTTACAATTTAACTACAAAAAAACAGAAATTAAACTTCTCTTTATCCAAATTTTTGCATTTGTAGATTTTTTTAAAAACAAATTTATAAAGTATCTATTAGACTAAATATCAGCTGACAAAATGGCAATGTTGAAAATGTTTATCATGGGACAAAATAAAAACCTGCATGTAACCTCCATTACCAACTCTATTTTACAAATGTAAAAAACATGTTAAAAGCATCCTTTCCAATAATTTCGTCACATAGGCTACTTTACAAATTTGGTTTAATTGCTATATATTGGTATAATTTTCACTCAGATGATGAAACAAAACTTAGTGTAAAAAAAATTAGTATAACTACACTATTAACTAAGTTTACTTCATTAAACTTTGTTTTAACATTTGTCCATTACTGAAACTACCTAAAATTTAAAACAATGTTATTTGAATATTACATCATCTGCAACTTACTGGCTTTCCTGAGGATGGATCAATAAAATCTGCCCAATGTCCAACATCTTCAAATGCCTGACAGATTCCGACAGATCCCTGAATAAACTGCATTTAAAAAACAAATTTCAAAACTGAATTAGTACACAAAAACTACATTTTTATGACAAAGGAAATAAAATTTATGATATAAATCTGTCACCATAATATGTAACATTTTAGTCAAGAAATTGATATAAAGAAAAGGAAAATTTATTAAAGACTAGTAAACAAAGGTCCAGTACCCGGACCAGCTAGTAGGCACGCATTTGGAGTAGAATATGGTGATTTATACTTAGGCGTTAACAATCAGAAAATAAAAAAAAATAGCATATCTATGTACTCGAAGTGGCCCCAAAGAACATGAACAGATTATTGTAGCCAAAATACATAGGTATAGGGACACTTAATAATACATCAAATAAAGCTCATATTTTATATAGTTCATCCCAAAGAAAATAATCCTCATTATGGGCATAGAATCTTAACAAAAACAACCCCTGACTATTAATTATACTGTAATTGAGTTGTATCCCTTTGACCATTAGCCGGAGGAAGACTGACGGATGTGAAAATTCTCAGTTTTGGAATTCCCAGAGCGAGGGTAGTTTTCATATCGTGCGGTGTATGTGTTGTATTTAAGGATGTTCATGGCAATAAAAGCCAAATGTTATTTTCTATTACAGTATTTCATACATTTCTTTGTTATTTCTGTTCATATTGTATTCTGTTCATAGCAATAAAGGCCATATGTTCTTTTCTATTGCAGTAAATTTCTTTGTTATCTCTTCTGCACCTCATCATACACGGTTACAATACACAGTTACAATGCATACCGCACAAAATGAAAACTACCTTAGAAAGGGAAACACACAGGTTAGACGATTATGTATTTAAGGTTAGTAGAAATATTAAAAGTCCCCATTGCAAAACTTGCAAAGTTTACAGAAACCTCACCAATTTGCCCCCCCCCCCATTACTTTCCCTTTTTTTTTATGATACATTTGATTAAAAAAATTTTCCCATTGTCTGTACCAATGAAAAAAATGTAAAAATTGACACACATGATTTTTCTTGTATGTCAGAAAAAAATACACATTTAAAATTCCATAAATTTTCCCATAGATCAAGGCCAAAATGTTTTTCCAAGGGGTTTTCCATAGCCTGGAAATTTTATTTTAAATTCCATAAGTTTTGCAGATTTCCAGAGGGCTTATGAATCCTGTGGTATGTAACAATTATGGTCATCTGTAATACATGTAAAGGTCTCTGTTTTTTCAATACCTCAAATAAGCTGCCACTAATGTTTCTTTTAAAAACATTTAATATTAAAACAAACCATTAACTTATAGCACAGTGTATAAATATTTTTTTGTATGATGTGCATTTAAAGTTTATTTCACTGACCATTTCTAGTAAATCTTCTCTTTCTTGTTCAACTTCTGAGGACCACTTTGTCATATCATTTTCTGTTTTCATACTTATTGTAATGACTGTCAGATCTCCTTCCATTATATTTCTTTGTGGAAATAAATCTTTAAACTCTGACAGAAGGAGACAGTAAACATGTTTTTTCTTGTACAATAAAGAAAATATTTAGCATTCATAATCATATGCATGATAAAAAAAGTTTTTTAACAACACATTGAAACTAACTTAAGATAATAATGTATAAGAATTATGCTCAATTTAATAAAACAATACAGTCAAGTCTCAAAAACTTTTTTTTTAATAACCAATAAAAAAAAATTATTCTTTACCTTTCCTCAATAAGGTTGGACAACTATGTGCTCTGTATTCTAGTCTGTCTGAAGCCGTTGGTATGGACATTTCCTTATCAATAAAATCTAAATCAATCTGTAAAAAAATAAAGCTTTATTTAGCAATAACTTACAAGCTGAGTTCTCTTATGGTATGTTAGTTTTATACAAGAAAACAGAGGCATATAGCAATATATTAATATTAGAAATTAGAGCTCCCGCTCATCTAACAATTAAATGAAATTAACGCATTGTTAAAATTTTTAAATGAAATTAAACGCAAGTGAAATCAAACAATCAGGTCACTACAATTGGCATAATAAACAAGTCTGTTTAGTGTACAGAAAAGTTCTCTTCAAAATGAGGGATCCACCTGCTTTGGATTGATTCTAGGACACATTCATCGTTTTTCTGTTTTCTTGGAAAATTAGCCGATTAACAATGAGTATACAGTGAAGAAACAGTCAAAATATACCGCTGAAGTTGTTTTATAAAGTATTTTAGAGATCACTTCTAATTTCATTGACCTATTTAAAATGTATTTGTTTTACTCTAAAAGCATTTTTTTGCACAGTTTGCCTCAATGTTTTGCTATTATCTCAAAAAGTATTTTATCAATCATGTTTGAATTTTGAGGTAACATTCATCATTATAATAACAGCAAAACTGTAACAGTCCAAATACTATTTAGCCCTCACACTTTAGAGACTTGCTTATATTTATGTGCATAAAAAAATTTACATTAATTACATTACAAATTACATTACAAATAATCCAAAATTATTTTAGATGTGTATCTAACACTATCTGAAGTTTTCAACTTTATAGTGGTTTTTGGAGTAGAATGTTTTCAAATTGGCCTTATTTTTTTGTTCTGTTTAGTCCTCCCCTCCCCCCATGTCATAATGCGTTGCACAATATTTTTTAATGATTTTATTTAACTGGTTTTTTTTAGTAATACAAATAAAATAAAATCAGTAGAATTGCAATAAGTATTGATTTGAGTATATACTCAAAAAGTACTGATTTGAGTATATACTCAAATTGAGTGTTTTGTATCCTCCTTAAGTTCCATTAATTATTAGCATACATGTCAATTAATTTATTCAGACTAGTTTATTCACTTGTCTCAGCTCAAGTGATGCTATGTTCTTATTAGCAGAGCCAGAAAGGTCATTCACTTATTACTTTTTTTTTATTCTTGATCGCTGTAACACTTCACAACTACCACTCCCACCTTTACTTAATGTCTCGAAAATAACAAAACTTGGCAGAATAATATTCACAAAATAAATAAATAGCCAAATAGCGGATTAACTGTGATCTGAAATTTCTGTTAATTAAATTGGGTTATTTACTGATTTTTATTTTATCTAGGTCAAATTAACGCACTTAGGTTTTGCAAACATTTTTCATGCATTAATGTCAATTAATCAGCAGCCGTATAATTAATTACTTTAAGATGACATACTTACCTCATCAATAGAAGTTAAAAACTGCTCAGTTATATCATTATGTCTTTGGAAAGGACCCTCTGGCAATATGGCATCAAGATCTGAGACAGGAGGAACCACTTCTTTTCTAATCAGCTCATTATTTAAAGATTGCCTATTAATGCAAGGTCCAATTCTACCAGGAAGTAAAAATCTTTTGTCTTGGGGACCTAGAGGACCAAGTATTCTGTCTGGCCAAACAGTCTGTGATTCTTAATATTTTTCAAGAAAAAAATATTTTTTTAGCAAAAAATGTTATTTTAGCAAAAGAAACTACAGATGTAATTGTTGAAGATAGTTTATATTTCTTCTTTTCATTATAATAATATGTTAAAAGACATATTTCAATCAGAGGCTAGTTTTTTTTTAATTTTATTTTAAATTAACATAACTAACATGTTATCTTTTTTTTTAACTGTCCTGTAGGATTTCTTCCTGAAATATTTATAAGAAACATTGCTGATACAGTGTCTCCTTTTAAGTACACCTCACAAAAAAGCATCCCATATAATGAACAACAACTTTCTTGCTGTCGCATCCCACTTGCGTTCCATATATAATAACACAACAAAACTCCTTATAGAATAAGAAAATTAACAACTGAACTTTAATAGTTGATATTTACAGATGAAAATCCACATATGAATAGAATGAAATGATTAACAACTGAGGAGTTCACAAGACATAACATCTTACTATAATATCCATGAATACATTACTCCACACGTGTCTACTCTGTATGAACTCATAATCCACTACATGAACTCTCTAACAACAGTTACTATTCACTGCACTATCCTCCTTTGTTCCTATTCCTCATACCTTCTTATTCCTCCTCGTGTCGTCCGGTCTCTTATTGACCGTTACTCTTCACTCGACTGTCATTCTGCGTTCCTTCTTATTTCCTCCCGTTATCTTCCGTTACTCACATCATCATCACCAGCATAGTGCGTGGGAAGATTTCCCGCCAAATCGAAGATGAAGGTTATTGCGTGGGTGATCCGCGCAAAACCCAAGATGAAGGTAATTGCGTGGGTGAATGACACTATTTCATCTGATCATAAGGGATAGGACACTTGCCTTGCTACAGGCAAGTTTCACACAACAAATTTCCATGATAAATCAAATTTTAGGATTAGAAAATGGCCAGATATGTCTCAGATAAAGACAAATTATGTGCCTTTTCTCCTCAAAATTTAATGTGTCCTTGTTGCAGGAATACTATTTCATTGGTTAAACTGCAATTTATTTCCTTGTTCCTGTGACAAATGAGCTTCAGAAACAATGGGTCCCTATAAAGGTTGTGTTGGTGAGAAGTACACAAAGCTGGATTGAACCTTAAAATAAAAAACTCCACCTCTAACTTTACAACAAAAACTAGAGTAAATATTTGAATATTTCATTTATTTGTTCATAGTGTTGAGTGTGTAGTTCATGTGTGTGCCCTCTGTATCCCACCTTAATCTCAAATGAGCTTAACATTCTCTGCTCAGGTGAGTGATTTACTATTTTTTTCATAATCTCCCTAAAAGCACTACCACTTCATTTAATAGCCATTTTCTTGATTTTTCGTGGTGATTCAGAAAAGATTACAAAATTTGTTATTTAGGAATATGGGAAACTGTGTTTCACACAAAAAACATCCTACAGAACAAACACACTGCTGAAGGTGAGGTACACTATATATTCACATATTTAATAAAATGATGTTTTAACATATAAAGTGCAAAGATTATTGATTTAAGAATACAAACTTGCAGAATCATCAGTGATGATTTGTTGATTATTTTCAATATTATCAGTATTTGAAAACTGCCTACACCCAATCAGTACAGCCCTAGGGCTCTGCATGTATGCCACTATTCTGGAACATTTTACCAACTGCAAAAATATAAAAAACAAATTTTTATAAAAACATACCACAAGTACTTGCTTTTTTTACTGCTAATAATGCACTCTATACTAATGAACAATTGATTTTTTAAAATTCTGACAATCAGTATATTGAGAAATTTACTTTTAAATTATGTTGTTTTTTTTTCCTATTAACTACAAGTTTTTATAGATACATACAAGTACTTGCTTTTTTTTTTTTTTTTTTTTACTGCTGATAATTCACTCTATACTAATAAATAGTTGATTTTAAAAAATTCTGACAAACGGCAGCTTGACAAATTTACTTTTAAAATGTTTTTTTTCCAATTAACTAGAAGTAGTTTCTCTAAAATGGATGACTGGTACGTAGCATGTACTTCAGAATAGATCCTCATATAAATATTACTTTACAAATCCCGAGGTCAACTATAAATTATTGGCTATCTAATAATGATTAAACATAAATTAGAGATTTCACTAGATATTAACATATTAGATATTGCCTAATTACAAGAAGGGTTGAATGTAAGCAATAAGTTACTGTTCGATTTTGCAATATTAATTGTGCAAAGAACTTGTTGATAAAACATAACAATACATACAGCAGTTTGTGGAAATGACTATGACTAAATAGGTTATTTCCAATTTTTAAAAAAAAGAAAATTTAGAGACAGAAAAAAGAAAAAGATGATAATCATCTTAATACAATTCTTATAAAATTTACAAGGGAATATATTCTTAAACTAAGAACACTGTGTTAAAAGATGAATATCACAAAGTCAATTCCTAACAAGCAAAAAGAAGAGAAAAAAAAGAAACCAGAATGTTTCAACCACAGTAATTCTGACCCAGCTAATTCAATGTCAGATATTCGACTTTAAATGTTTGGAAATATATCAAAGTAATATTTAAGGATGAACAAATGTAATAAAATCTACAAATACAAATTCGTTCACCAGACAGTAGCAATCCAGTTATTAAGTTAAAAAAAAGCAAAAAAAGATGCACATTCTATTGAGCATTCCTTCATTACAGCAGTCCCAAACTCTCCCCCCTCCCACATGAAACCTTCCTGAAATCCCTATCAGTTTGTCAAATGTTATATTTCTCAGTAAACAGAGTTAATCTACCAAAAAGTAGTTCGTTCCTTCAAAATTGTGCCCAGTAAAATTACACAAATAATTAATTAATTAAATAGAAATAAAGAATAAATAAAATTAAAATAATTAATGTTGATTGAAATGTCCATGGTTCAATAATATCTGGGTCAAAATGTCCAGTCTAACAACCATGTGGAATCATCTGTGGTCAAAATACCCTAACACCAAAATAAAATAAAAACATCAAATATACTAGTTCACAAGTAAATGAAACCGAAAAGTTGTTAAAAAAAATCTGCGAAAACATTCTAAAACAAGGAGATACAATAAAACCTGTACAAGTGCATGTGTGAAACAATCAATAAAACAGTGAACAACTCACTTTTGTTGCCATAGCACTGTTTAAAATAGCAAACTGTTACACAAACTGAGAAATAATTGAAAACAAAAATTAAAATTTTGTTTAAATTCACTGAAAAAAAAAATTGTTATATAAAAGTTACTTCTTTTTTTTTGTTCTAGTCATAATTAGTCCAACTTATTTATAAGGAGAGGGCATGAAATTTCATGTCTAATTCCAAGAGCCTGTTCACCATTTTTTGTTCATAAATAGTTTAGGCTTAATGCCTACAGCTAACTAAAATATTTAGCAAAAAATAATATTGCAAAATTTTCTTCAGATGCTCCCCAATCAGAAAATATATATTTATTTTGTGAAATTAGAAATTTTAGTTAATAATCTACTTATTCTCGAAGATCATAACGTACTTTATTTTAACTAATCAAAGATATAATTATTTAAAGACATTTTTTAAAAATAAGCATAAAAAAGAATTTACGGTATAATAAACAATTTTTTGACTTTAACTGGAAGACACAGATCATTTAAATGAAATTAAAAATGGAAAAGAGAACCTAACATATTCAAGCCAAGGCAGATAAAAATGAATTAAATGTACAAAATTAGCTAGGCCTAACTGATGAAAATTAAATTCTATGTATAACATTTTAATTCAACCAATTACCTATTTTCTCAATTTTAGACACACACTTTTATCCAGTATAAAGGAGCACTTACCATATAAAGTAGTGGTGAATAGCAGAATGAGGATAAACTTATTAATCTTTTTTTAATCCAGGTTATAAAAAAATAAAAAGTTAAGTCTAACAAATGATTAAAGGGTGACCTGTGTTTCACATAGGTCAGAATATAAACATTCACAAATACATAACTGTTATCTTACTAGTTATCCAGACAAAACCCCCAGCAGACAAAACCTCCACAGACAAAATCCCCACATTTATTATAAAATGTAATAATTATCCCCATTTTTTATTATAAAATGTAATATATAAATCCCTGGGTGTACAATTATTGCTAAAATATGTATTTTAAGTGGATTTTTTTTTCAAAGTAACCCCAATAAGCTGCATTAGCCTTCAGAGCCACAGTGATCAAAAGCCAATCCTATATTTAGGTAGAATAAAAAACATAGGACCACGCCTATGGATGAATGACATGATCTCTCAAATCAACAGACATTTTCTCATTTTGCTTAGCCCAAGGTCATATATATAGGAGTATCAATAACATTAGTTTAAATTCTATCTTAATCTTTGTCCAAAAATATTTTGTCCACTAAAGGTTTTGTCCATGAGTATTTTGTCAGCTGGGCCTACACTTGCCATACTGTACTTACCTCAATGCTGTTGCTGCACTGGAGATTTTGTTGAAAAAAGCACAAGCAGAAAGTATTACTATATGTGTTCAGTTACATGAATGACTGTCCATGGTTATGAATGGTAAGGGAAGTGAAAAGGATAAAGAAGAACCAATGGTGTGTGTACAACTGACAGAGAGGGAAAATGTAAAGCTGCACAGTGGAGTTAGAATAGAATGTAGATTTTTAGTAAGGAACTAATTGTTTTTTAGATTGAGAACTACTAAACATCATCGTTGAAATCAGCAGTCCATGGAACTCAAATCTGGCACATAAGACTATTTGATCTGGTTCGCCTCTCTTTTTCAGAGTGAATTACAGCAATAGCCTTCAATGTTATGACATTTACATTTAATCTTAATTTATATTAGTTCATATCAACACTCCATCCGGTCAAATTTATGAACACAATGTGACCTGCGACTCAAAAAAGTTTAACCACCCCTGTACTTATCTTATGACTTATCTGTTAACATACTGCAATTATAGAAATCAATTCAGCAATCTTAATTACTACAAATACTAGGCTAAATCAAATGCAAAGCTTAATTTTAAAACATGGTTAAGCATTTTAACATTGTGTTTTGACTAAATAACAATCAAATCAATACTACTAAATACTAATATACTAAGTTTTTGGAACATATATAGTCCATAGGCCTACTGGTCATAGAGGTAAAGTATCAATTATTCAATAATATTTATAAAAATAATAACTGTCATTAATAGATAAATTACATATGGGTTATTTCACAACATAGCAATAATTATTATTTTGATAAATATTATTGATACTTAACACATTCATTAAAATTAATTCATTCATTGAAAATGAATATTATAATCTTGTTGCCGTTTGATGAATTACTCATTATTGTTGACGATTACATTTTTTCCTTGTTCTTTAGGGTAAAAAATGTTGCAAAATATTAAGTGGTAATCATTTAGGCTTAATAAAATAGGGTCTTTGAAACTAACATATGCAGTAATATCTCACATTTAGAGTTCAAGAGTAAACTTTGCATCCGTTAAATCATAGGTCAAGAACAACACAATGTAATTTACAAGAAATTTAACAAACATACATAGTTCAGTGCTATCACACTGAGCTATATAATTGCTACTGCCAAGACCAATGAATATCGGCCAGTTCGCGTTCTAGTATGTTACGTTGTGACTTGTGACCTGCACCACTTTTACATTAAATTGTAACAATCTTTGGTTCTACCAGAAATGAGTGCACAATGACGGTATTACAGTCAATGAGTGTTTATCGAGACGTGGTTTTCGTAGCCTGGCCGTTCTGACTGTGGACACAATCACATCCCGCCGCTCTGATAGCTATAAGTAGGAATAATTCACTCATACTTTGCCATTAGGACTGGTTAGATGGCAAACTCACACCCTGCTCTTCTGGTATTTTGGCAGGTACTCGCACAATCTGCCATGCTGCGGGGTGTGTCTGGTATATTTACACCCTGCCGCTCTGACAGATGGAGGTGAAGAACGCACACCTTGCCATTCTGACGGATCAGATGGCTAACTCACACCCTGCTCTTCTGGCTAAATTGGCAGGTACTCACACACACTGCCATGCTGCGGGGTGTGTCGGGCACATTCACACCCCGCCGCTCTGACAGTTAAAGAAGAAAATACCCACACCTTGCCATTCTGACAGATCAGATGGCTAACTCACACCCTGCTCTTCTGGTTAGTTCGGCAGATACTCACACTGCCATGCTGCGGGGTGTATCATGCACGTAGTCACACACACACTTCCATGTCGTTCATTCACCTTGCCGCTGTGACAGATATGGCAGATGCAATAAAAAGTCATTGTGATTTTCTCCGACTTAATAATGCATATAAAAAATCTGCTTATTTTATAAATATTTTACAGGCGCAGTATGCAAAGATAATAATTTTGGTACGTGACTGATAGGGAAGGTGAAAAAGTTCATGGTAGATCTAGATATATATAAAACTATGAGGGGAGCTATATCAGTAAGCATCGTCGATCAACCTAATGATAAAACTACCGGTAAGCAGAGGTAACCACATCATCGCGTACATAGATACATTTAACCGTAAAAGATCGAATTTTATATTTATATCGGCCTATTTGAAGGAAAGGAAAATAAGCATATTGATACACTTAAAAAAAACATACTGACCTAGAAAAAAAGACAGAAGATAATAGAGGGGCAATGAGAGTTCAGTACAAATAGTAAGTTTATAAAAGTATATACGGTAGGTGTACGGCCAATGTCTGCTAGCCCAGCTAGGCGGCCAATTGCAGGCGTTAGGGGCCGTCCATAAAGTACGTCACGCTCCAAGGGGGGGAGGGGGTATAAGAAAGTGTGACAGTTTGTGACTGGGGGGAGGGGGGGTCAGGCCAAGTGTGACGTCACATTTTATATATATTTTTAATTTTCTTTATAGTTTAATTTTTTTTATTTTTTTTAGGAAAGCTTAATAGTTTTAAAAATAATTTTCAAAAAATTTTGTGAAACACTTGAATTTGTTTATGTCAAAATAGCATGAAATGCATATCTTTTCAATGTGTTCTTCACAATTCCTCATGCTAGTTAGGAGCGCTAATAAACTGTTGCAAAGCCTTGTTTTATGTGTAGCCTTGTTGTCTGCTGTATAATTATATCACTGATCAAGAAATTTGGAATTTGTATTATAATACAAAAAAGTTAAAATAATCTTGATGCCTTATTTCTTGCAACCAGTGCACCAGGGAGGAATGCTTATAATCGCGTGGAACGTTGAATGGCTCCATTTAAGCAGAGAACTGTCTGGTGTCATATTGCCAAATAAACATTATGGCAGTCACTTTGATTCGCAGGGCAGAACAATAAATGAGGATTTGGAAAAAACAAACTTCAAGTTTGCAGGTGAAACTTTAGCTGAAATCTGGTCGCATGTGATTGTTGACCAATTTCCAACAGTTGCAGAATATATCAACCCTGAGAAATCTAAATTATATGCAACAGGACTGATGTCGAAGGATAAGGAATAGTTTTACCATCATGTTCATACCACACAATACTTCACTCAAATTGTGAAATTTCAGGACATAAAATGTTGCGACAAAGTACGGAGCTCATTTTTCAACGTTTTACCTTCGAGATTATTTCCTCAATCAACCAAACAACTGATGGACTCAGAGCTTCAGAAAGAGCAGATGCAGATGCTCCTAAATGTCCTTCATTGTTTGTGGCACACACTCTCAAATTTGATGACATTATGCCAAGATCAACAGGAGTTTTTAAAGTGCAACCATATGATCTTTATTGTCCATCGTTGCAGACCAGCTTACATGATCGAATTTGCAAAGAGTGTCACTTATAAATTTTGCCTCAAAAACAATTTTGAAGAAACATACAGGATAACACAGAGCTCGGGCGCAGGAGAATGTAAAAAAATAAAGTTCCCTTAGCCCTAAAGGGCCATCGGGGCAGATGAAGTGTAGAATTCATCTGTTTCTATAACCTAGGCATATGAAGGGATTGTGTGGTTAGCACAACGCCCAGCCGCCTTTACTCCCCTAACATAAAGTCAGGTACCCATTTAATGCTGGGTGGACTTGGGGACTTTCACCAGGACCTGAAAAATCCTAAGGTTCTTATTTAGATTCGAATCCTGGACCCTATAAGAATGTGCCAACCCCAAATTTTCCAGATTCAACTCAGATAAAACCGTCCTTTGAGAATCGCTGCTAGAAGGCAAAGAGAACTCATGGCAATTATTGGCAGAATCAGCCCCGTAGCGTGAAAATTCTACAGCAGGGACCGGACATTCTACATCAGAGGCCAGGCAATAGTTGGGGGGGGGGAGGCAGGTAATACATTTTACTAAGTAGAGCAAATAAGCAGAGGGGGGGGCTCAGACAAAACGCGGGTGGGCCCGCCCCCCCTGCCCCCCAGCTCGCTACGGGCCTGGGCCGAAAGGAAAATGCACATTCAGAGGATGTTGAGTGGCTAGGTGTTAATAGAATGCATAATCGGAAGATTATCTCAAAGTTGACCTCACCCATAATAAATGAATAGGTAGCAGATAAATGATGTTTATCATATAATTGTCAAGTCAAATTTTTGCAATTTTTTTTTCAAATTCAATTGATTGAGTTACTGTTTCAAAGAATAACTGTGGCATCTGTTGACAATTAGTTATTTTACTATTAAAGTCATTTAATAATGTGATAGTTCTTTTAATATTTATATTTTAAGGCAGTTTAATAGTGAAGTGCGATTTAAGTTTTCGAATTAAATTTTAATCAGTTGTTAATAAAAAAAAAATTCGAAAGTGTGACGTACTTTAGGGGGAAGGGTCCCGAGATTTGTAACACTTTGTGACAGGGGGCAGGGGGGGGGTCGAAAATCGTCAAAAATAGCGTGACGTACTTTATGGACGGCCCCTTAACGAATTATTGATTGTTTGTTTGTTTTTTTTTTTTTTAGAAATAAATAAATCATGTTTAATAATTCTCAAAATTATAAAAATGCGCACACTAAGATTGACAGTTATGCCACAAGTTATGCGGACAGAGAAGCCTCGGTAAAAAAAAAAAGAGTAAAAAGGGCTATGCTTCCTCAAACTCGCCGAAGACTGTGCGTGGTAAGAGAAAAGGAGTGTGGCACTGTCCGCTCGGCAATCGGTGGCACATGAGCTCAGCTTAGAGAGAAAAGTGATTGAGGCCTTCTTGATATGTAAGGTGTGGCATTGACTGCAGTTTCTTTGTATCCTCAAAAGCACAAAAGCTGCACATCCGATAAGTGAAAACAAAGTTATTTATCATTGTTATAGATATTAAAAGGATAAGCTATCCATTTTAAAACACTGATTTATAGTTTCGAATAATCCTTTCCTAAGATGGGCTAAATGAGCATTTGCCCTCAATTGGATATGAACAACATTCACACGACATGAAAAACAGATAGGCCTACATTTGAAAGGTGGGGAGAGTTATTGAGGGATATGGGATGAATGTATAAGAGGGGTGGGTCATAAAACGGTATTTGGTTAAGTTCGTATTTTGATGTATTACTATTCGCGGAGAGGTGGGAAGTCCATCACCGATTTTGATCTGAGAAATGCTTGTAAATATGTTTATCTCTTTGATCATATAAACAAACCACCAATGTTGTTGTTGTTGTTTTTTTGTGCCTTTTTCTGCTCGCCATAACCGATAGTGTAATGGCCATGGAAGCACCACGGGAGAACTTTCATCTTGACCTGAAAAATTCCATTGGTTCTCAGAGGAGATTGAACCCGGTACCCTCAGGTAGACAGTTGTCACCTTAACGCACCACCACCCGTCCCGTTTACCGATTTTGATACAGAAGACAATTATAATAAAAATTACATTATAAAAAATATATAAAAAAAACACGTTTTTCTTGCGTACTAAAAAGCAGAAAATAATGTTTCTATGAGCCTGGAAAAATTTCTGAATAAATTGGTCACATGGTAATAGACTTTATAAGAGCTTCTAATTTTTATAAAACAAAAAACTCATCAAATCATAATGAAATAGTAGGAATAAAGCATTGCTATCTGGTTCTGGACTATATTGAAAGTATCAGAGCTATAGCTTATCGGAAAGTGGTTCAAAATTGGATTGCCAAATTCCGCGGACAAACAAACAGATAAGAAGTGAATTTAAGAAAAACGTTGTAAAAGAGAGATAGAGAAGATAGGCGATATAGAGGGAGAGAGAAAATAAAGAGAGAGAGAGAGAGATTTAATGATATAGAGAAGAACCATCACGTGTTCATATGTAAATAAAAGCATGTTTTGCTGTTTAAGAACGTGTTGAACAGTGGCGTCATTTCACCAAAATGTTTGGAAGGGGGGCAAAAAAATGTTGGGGGGGGGCAAATAGCGTCTGGTTTTCATTTTTCCATTAATTAAGTCATCAAGATCCATTGATTTAACCAATTAATTTAATTATTTTAAGAATCTGGGGGGGGCACGGCCCCACGGCCCCCCCAAATGACGCTACTGGTGTTGAAGTTCTTCATTGATGTTCCCCCGAACTGCATTACAAATATTAATGAGCCTGTAACATCAATGAGTTCTATATCAAATCAGCCCGTAGATAACGAATGATGTCAGACAGTGAGTTGCTGGGTGGCACGGCAACTCACCTCAGCTTGTGACACGACCCCCACCCCCCTTATCGTTACGCCTCTGGTTGGCTTCTAAAGAAACGTGACCAAAAAAAAATTGCCTGAAAGAAATAAAAAAAAATCCTAATACGTGACAGAGAGAAATATTAAAATACTATGTGGCTACAACAGAATATAAATATTCATTATGTGATCGATACGGTAAAGTACCTACACTAAATGCAGCAGGAAGTGGATTTCACAGTATTTTGACGTAATTTGATTCCTAGGAAAAGGGAGAAACACGTGATTCTTTTAAGAGCGGCGGTTCCCATGATGTGGTGCTGGACAGCCCCGTAGCCAAGGGGGGCACTGGGGGGCCATGCCCCCCACCCCTAGGTGTGGAGTGCCCCCCCCCCGCTTAAAAAAGAAAAAGAGGAAAAAATAAAGAAAAAGTAACTAAAATGAGAAAAACTGCCCCCTTGCTGGGTATTGGTGCCCTCCTGCTTACTTTGACCTGGCTACGGGCCTAGTGCTGGCTACAGATACCTTTCGGTAGGAATATTTATAGATTCGAGTTGTAAAAAGTCGGATTTAGAGGAGAAGTGTGCGAAGAAAAAAAGAAGCTAAATTTTTAAGAGATTTAACGCATTATAAATGGTAACAGCTGCACGATACGTGGGATTGTTTACATAGCTAAATACTATATAAAATAAAATGCCATAAGTGTTTGAAATATCTTGTGCCTATATTCCATGAAGAGGCGCGACCAGTGAGATAATTAGCGTTAGTGCAACAAGGGGCGGACAATCAAAAATACCCTCCCCTCCCTCCGTTCCCATGCCAAAATGGTAATGTGGTGAGAATGCACATCCTTGTCAATAGGTCTCTCTCTCTCTCTCTCTCTCTCTCTCTCTCTCTCTCTCTCTCTCTCATGGTGCTCAATAGGAGTAAACTGAGGAAATCGCTCAACTATATTTCCATTTTTGAGAGAACATAATGAATGTCATGTGTGTGCTGGTCTAATTCAGGGGAAATGAGTCGATCCTCATTCCATAATATCTTCACAAAAGAGTTCTGGGTTCGATCCTTGGTGAGAACAAAAGGAATTTGTCCAGGCCATGGTGAAAGTTGGTCAAATGACCCTCAAGTACACCCAGCTTTAAATGGGTACCTGACTTTAGTTGTGGAAGTAAAGGCTGCCGGGCGTTGTGCTAACCACACAATCCCATTTTGTTGAGGTTACAGAAACAGATGAATTCTACACTTCATCTGCCATGATAACCCTTCAATGATATGGGGACTTTACTAAATAGTTTTGGAGAGTATCATAAAATATTTTGGCATGATCTTTGTATGAACTCTCCATCCAGGTCTGAGAGACATACTATGAACTACGGGAATAGTTCATTGGGGTTCTCTAGTCAGGAATAAAAAAAAACCTCGAAGGTGGTGGTATTGTGGTCAATGAGGACTATCCGAGATCGCAGTATTCACAGCTGACGGTGGTGACGGATGTGGTCGGCACACAACACCCTTCCACTCTGTCCACCTAAACACAACTGCGCAGCCTGCCATTTCGGGCTGAGGGTACAGGCACACTACACACTCCCCTCTGTCCGAGTGGCAGGAAAAACCCCTTGAATCAATTAAAATAATAAGATCATTGCGCCATCAATCACTCCCGTAAGCCAATGCTTAAGTCATATCGATCCACATACTACCAAAAAGTCAAAGATAATGTATCACCAGTACTATTACCCACTGAATACATATTCCCATTTCTTTATATCTATCTTCCCAACAGAATATAATATTCTTTACGCTCATCGCGTGCGACCTATATAACTGAAAATAAGAGATCACATGATGCGTCTGTCATGTGACCTTCTCTAATCAGGATCAAGTTATCTATTTACGATTAGTTCAAGAGTTAGATAAAAGACTGTTTCTTTCGCGGCCTTGTGCTCTCTTTAAGCGAAATTTGACTATGCTAAACTTCTGATTTAAATGATAGTTCTTTGTTTGTGTTGAAAAATAAAGGTATGTATTTAAATTACATACAATGATCCTCCGTGAGGATGAATGAAACACTGGCGTGGCCTAAAAATGATCGTACTTTTACAATTTATTTTCATGTCACTGTCGCTACTGTCAGTCTGTGGCAGCTGAACTGTTTCTAATTATGCTTTGTATTTGTATGCCACTGGTATTTTTCTATATCGTGTTATATTATTTGCATTGCCGATGAAATATGATGAGATTACTTTGGATTAGCCTACCTAATCATATTACTATATTATATATTAGGTCTATCATAGACTCTATCAGTCTATGATTACTTTATGCTATACCATGCCTGCCTATATTATGAATAATAATGATTGATTGATCGGTACAGTTTTAAACTACTCATTAAATGATTAAACCATTATAATTTATTAAAATGGTAAGATTATCTCTCAAGCTCAATTAGCAGTGAAGCTATGAATTTTTAGTATAAGAAAAAATAGGGTTTTTCGCCAAAATTTGATATTTTTACTCTAAAAAGCTGGTATTATAATTAGTGATACATTTTAAATTAAACCATTTGAGATATTGAGCTGAAATTTGAATATGTTATATGTTAGGTTTGTTAGTCTATTATTTAATGTTTCTGGTATCAAGGGCATCACAGATTTCATCTGTTTTGTTGCAATAATATTGTGTAATCTTATGGAAATATGCAATGCATACCAGTTCATAAACAGTTAAGGACCTCTTAAAGTGGTTTTTTTTAATTAAAAAAATTGGCACAACAGGAAGATGAATTATGAAGGCTCAACTAACGATCTGTATCTATTATATAATCAAAGAGTGGAAACATCAACTTGAAAAATAAAATATTGTCAACTAGCTTTTAAAATTGCCTTAAAAATAAAAAAAAATTCCTTCTTTTAGATTACTTATTCTTTTAAAAATACAAAATTAATCATAGTACAGCTTTTAAAAAGTAACTAACTGTCTGACATTTAAGTAAAAAAAGCATGACTTGGAATCAGTATGGAGGTTGGAAAAAGTACACAGTATGTCTCAAAACTGGAACTTGTTCCCATGTGAATTTTGATGCTTGGTAACCATGCAATACGATTCATAGTAAAAAAAGTATGAAATCCCATTGAGAATCTGACATTTTTTCACACTTTCTTAGCATTGACAACCTTAACATAAGCATATCAATAGTGAGCTATGAAATTAGGCACAGTTATGTATTCTAACAATTAGGGATGTGATGGAGCTGATGGAAATCCGCATCCGTCAGATTCGGATTAGGCAAATATAAATCCGTTGGATTCAAATGCGGATGCGGATTTGGTCAACACTTGGCTAAAAGGGGGTATACCAAGGTGTCAGCCCCCCCCCCATGACAACGAGGATCTTCAGCACATGTATAATATATACCTAAATCTATATATAATACCAAATCTTTCATATCATTTCAAACGTCATTCCAACTCATTTAAAATCATTCCAAACGTCATTCCAACTCATTCCAATTGGTCACACATAACCAGCTTTTCGCCATTCCAATCCACGCATCCACTCCGCCATTCCAATCCGCATATCCATTCCGAGGTTTAGAAAGCTCGGATGAAAACAATGTTTGGCGAGAGGGGTGTATCTAAAATACGTTTATGACCAAATACGACTTCTAATCTATGGACAGCTGTGTAAGGGTCCAGGAGTTTAGTTTTATCTGTTCTATTTATTTCGGGTTTTCAAAAGTCTCTAGATTTTTTTAATTTTAGTTACAATTTCTACGGCCGTGTTTGATCTGAAAATGGTAATTTTTCAAATTCGAATCTGACGGATTTTTTTTTAAGCCGTCGGATTCGAATTAGCTCAAAAAACGTCGAAGTTCGAATGTCGTCGGATTCGAATTTGAACTTCGTCACATCCCTACTAACAATAACATATAAATGGACAAAAAATTAAAAAAAAAGTAATAATATATACCAATTAAAAGTTAATTTTTCAATTTAATATAAATTTTTTTAAACTAAACATTTTTACATTTTCTGAAAATAAAACTTTCTCTGTAACTGAATTCTTGCCTTTGAAAAAAGTAAGTTTTCTAAGATCTTCTAGAATCAGTTTAATTTACAGTGCATGATCGGTTAATGAACATAATCTGTTCCAAATGTATGTTCGCTATCCAAATTGTTCATTAACCGATATCACCGGTTTACCACATATGTTAATGGGAATTCGATTAATTTGTTCTGGAGATCCTAAAAAATTAAATTTAAAAAAAATGTCATAGGCAAGTATAATTTCTTAGTAAGTTTATTTATTACAAATATAATATATAAATATAGTCTTGCTTATTAATCAGTCCTTTTCCTTTCTTTGGGTGTTAAAGAACATGTCCAATGTCGATTGTTTTTCTTTCTCCTTCAGGACTTTCAGGAAATAATTGATAGCAATGTCATTGTAGAGATCAGCAACCCTATTGACATCAGCTTGGTTTGGGTGCCACTTTATGACCCTTGCTCTGACATCCTCCCACTTCTTCAAAATTACTTTATTGCCAGATCTCCTTTTAAACTTTGCAAACCAGCCAGTGATAGCCTTGAATTTTAGATTTTTGGATGACAAATTTGGAGTTTGTTCTTTCTGTTTCTCAAAAATTTCTCTAGCCTTCTCTTGAATGATGGCCACACTAGTTATATCTCATTTCATCTCTGTTCATTTATCCAAACTAAAAGCAAACTCTCCTTTTTTTCATGGATGGCACTTCTTTGCTTCTCAGATGTAATTTTCTTTACTCCTTTAGCGGCTTGAGTCTTCTTGATGATATCTTTCTTAGCTAGGATTGTACCCACTGTAGACCTGTTCAAGTCATACTGCCTAGCAACATCAGTCATTTTTTGTCCACTGTCTACTTTAGTTATAATCTCTTGCTTGGTTTTTATGGTGAGCACAGTTCTTGAAACTCAACTCTTTTTAGGTCCCTTAATATTGTCAGATTTTCAGGGTTTTTTATAAGGCATTTAGAGCAGCACATATGAAAATCACAAGGACAGAAGCCAACTATGGTACGCAATTAAAAAAGTGTCATCGCACACTACCGGACGCGTCGTGTGGTGCTGCCTCACTGCTACATAGTATGAATGATGACTTGTCAGCAGACATCCATTGAATTTAGGACTGGTGTAGGGTTTTCAGAGAGCCGAGATGTTTTTGTTAGAATTAGTTTTTGTTCGTTATCCGAATATTGTTCGTTGTCCTAACACATAAATCTTGCCTGAAAGTGTTCGTTGTTCAATTAGTTCACTGTCCGAAATGTTTGTTATTTGATTTGTTCACTGTCCGAACTGTATATTAATTTTTTTTTAAATATTAACAGCCATGTTTTTTTTTTTACTATATCATAATAATTATTAATTGCTTACATTTTTTCTTTGTTTTTCTTTGCAGATGTTCTTCTTGAAAATAGTATTACTTTTCATTTGTGTTGGCTTAGCAGTCTCCATTAGCCAGCACAAAAATGTTTTGTACTTTCAAGCTCAGGATGAAGTGCAACAGGTGAGTTTTATATTAGTTCTTTTTTTTTGCTGTAAATTAAATAATGATGTATTATTAAGAGAATCTTCATCAGAGCTTACACAGTCACAAATTATGAATATTGTAACCATTTAGGTTGACTTTATGTATCCATGAGTATTATGTTCATTTTATTTTCTGTGAACAAAAACAAAGTGCCAGTTTACTTCTCAAATTTGGATCTTAAATTAATTTGTGATCTCAAAAGATGGCAAGAAAAATATTTTCTAATCTACAGTTAATTAAAAAGTAGTTGCTAGTGAAGATCTCACCCACATGCACACCTTTTGTCATAAATTAACTTATCAAGTTTTCAAAAAACCTAGAAATCATCATATTTTATTTTGTTTCATTAAAATACTGAGTAATTACTGAATAATCTCGTTTATTTTTTCTAACTCATTTTTATTTTACTGGTGGTTTAAATTCACTGTAAAAATACATATAAAAATTTCTTAGATGTTTTAGGCTAACATTTTTTCATCAATGTTTAAAGGTTTCTTATGTTTTTTTTTGTACTTTCAAAATTGTACTTTCGAAATTCTCTCTGATAGCTAAAACATTTCACCACCTTTTATCCAGTTGCTTTTTTTTTAAACTAACATTGCACATTTTTGTTATTAATATTTAAAATACATTTAAAAAAAAAAATCAAAATAGAAAATGAAATGACTGCCATATCAAAAAAAATAGTAACAATAATTAAGTTTTAATCATCCAGAAAAAAAAGCTTTTCAATTCCTAATTTTTCTGAAATGTTAATTCCAGTTCTTGTAAACATATTTAATTAGTTTCTCAGTTTTTATTTTTTTATTTTGTGGGTATATGGGTATATATGATTCATGAAACATCTTTTCTTGAAATCTGTTTTTCTTTTATTAACTGTATATTTCTGGGTGCTCTATAGATTAGCAAAGGATTGATTAAAAAAAACTTTTTTAATATAATCACAATTTTTTATTTAAAATTTTCATTTATTTCATAAAAATTGTCCAATATCCCTCTCGGTAGTTTGATTTTTTTCTATTTTGTATTAATATTTATTAATTTTTTCCAACATCCCCATTTTTTAGTATCTTGTATATGTTCTCTGGCGGAAATGGCTTCATAAATATAGCATAAAAAATAGGGAAGGGGGTACATGGCCAAGGCACCATTCTTCAAAACTAATGCATTTTTATGTGATAAAAGTTTTATAAAAGTAAATAACATTGCCATAAAAAGATGTGTATGTATTTTTTTTATTTCCGAGTCTATCCCTCACTATCTATGGTACCCCTAAATTTTTTTAGTTCCCACATTGACCACAAAACATTTACTTTACCAAACTAGTTATAAATTTATGCTTTTGTTTTATCTTTTGTCAAAATTTACCAGACCTATTGATTTAATTTCATTAATACTTCACTGTTCTTTATTATCCTCTTTGGGTTACCTAAACTGCATACACTCGAAAAAATACTGTTCTAGCCACACACCCCTTTATTAACATTTAGATACAGGTAAACTCTATTTTATCTACTTTGAGAGTTCTCTCTCCTTTACTATATACATTTACTTGGAGAAACCTTCTATGTTTTATGGGGACATATCTGATTATCATCTGTGTAATGTATTTGTTTTAAACCAAAAGCTTGTAAAAAAAAAATTACTTATCATTATAAGTTTTTATCTAATTGTATATTGAGAAAATAGCTTAAAAGTTTCAAATATTCCTAATATCAAGAAAAAGTACTTATGTAGTGCTTTTTATGTCATTCGGATTTTAATACAGTTTGAATTTCCACAAAAATTTT
Organism: Bulinus truncatus; assembly: GCA_021962125.1. NCBI lineage: Eukaryota > Metazoa > Mollusca > Gastropoda > Planorbidae > Bulinus > Bulinus truncatus. The sequence continues at coordinate 2,377,510 of JAGDYQ010000073.1, read as the reverse complement.
AGCACTCCTTAAAAGAATAACTTTATGTTATAAAGCTTTATATGATTCAAACATGTTTTAAACAATTCTAAAATGCTATTGTTACTCAACCAGCAAATGGAATAATTTTTTTTTTCACCGACCAGCAATAGATGTGCGCATGCGCGAATAGACGGACTCGGACTGCATATTATTGCATATTTTTTTTGTTGTTAGGGTTAGGAATAGGGTTAGGCGCATTATCTGTAGCCGGATCCCGAAAAAAAATAATACGGAGTCCGTCTAGTCACGCATGCGCAATATCTATAGATGGACCCCCTAAAAAAAATAATACGAAGTCCGTCTAGTCGCGCATGCGGACATCTATTGCTGGTTGACGAAAAAAATAAATTATTCCAGTTTGCTGGTTTAGTAACAACTGCGATTCTAAAACAGCAAAAGAACATTTACTTTAAAATTTAAACTATCTCTTTGTTGAGTTTGTTCATTATCATAATCCTTTCCAACCCTGCAATATCATTTGCTTGGTGTACTTACAAAGGTTTCATCTATGTTTGTCTCAAGATTTTTATAATCACTTGTGAATTTTTATTTTTATTTGAATCATTATAAAATGTTAACATTTTGTCTGATTATAATTGTGCTGTTATAATAGAAATTGTTTTAATAACCTATGCTCTTTTTTAAAGTAATATTTTTACTTTAACAGAGGCATTCATTTTCAGTGTAGTAGTTAAATTTTAAACATACTAAATTGCAGTATTGTTTAATTGACTAATTAGCTTTATGAAGGTGATTGAAAACTATATGAACATAAATAAAAATGCTCAGATGGTATATTTTCTAATTTGCATCTGTATTTTTGGTACATTTTTTTTCATTCAAGGGTATTTTTAGTGTGTGACTGTAAGGTTATTTTTATACAATTTTTTATATTCAAGATATTACTTTTATCAAGTATCACTAAGCCATAAATTCACATTAAAATTGTTTGCAGAATTGTCAAAGTTTTTCATTTTTTATACTATTTAAAAGAAGTAAATAAAACTTTTTGTATGTAATAAACAACTATTTGAATTTTTAAATATATATTTTTTCTAAATATTGATCACATTTGAATATTTAATGAATATTGATTCTATTATTAAGATGTTTTTTTTTTAATTCAGTCAACTTTTTCTGTGTCAAATGGATCATGTTTTAATACTTCTGAATATTTCTGTTCTGATAACTATACTTGTTGCAAGGCAAATCCTCAAACAAAATTTCCTTTTGCATGCTGTACTTTTAAAGAGGTGAGCTTTCCCTGAAGCAAAGTTAAAAATTCCTTTAGCTATTTATAGAAGATCCTGAATTGTCATATCCTTTATATTATTTCAACTTGCCTCATTTTCTGAGAAATTTACAATTGGGGAAATATTTTTTAAATATTTTACAGGAGATGTTAAAAACTTTAGTTAGGCAATTGAACCACTTAATTTATCTTGAGAATATATTTTCTCTGCCAACCAATTTGAATAAACAATCATATCAAACTATACACAAACAAATATAACCATATATACATTAAAAGATAAATAATATTGAATGTTGGTTGAAAATTCATGTCAATGCCATACATACACCTCATGCTATAAATAAATATATTTGTAAATCTGCATATCAAACACACATTGCACACAGGATTATAATGTCCGCAAGGAACAGTTTAAATTTCAAATCTGGGGCAAAAATAAGAGCATGTGGCATTGCATCTTGAGGGGGTGAAGTATGATGAATGATCTAATTAGATTAGGGTGCATATTAGCATGTCTGAGAAGAGGGGATGCATCCATGCTTCGGTGCCCACAGCCCGTCATATTATACTTTGCACTATTTCAAACATAACTTCATCATTTCATGCATCTTGTAAATACTTTTCTAAACAAATCAATGTAATTTATGATAATAAGGAATATCAAAATAAAATATACCTTAATATGATAATAGAATTTCTTATGTAAGGGCCTGGATCTCATCTAGGTAGCCCTTTGACTGAACAGAATTGTGCGTCTGAAATCTTCGTTGTTATACTTGGGCTTTGTAATTATGATTGTATAGATTGAGTTGCAGTGTTTAATGTAATATTTTTTTATTTGAATATAGTACTTTAAGCTAATTCATGTTTGAATATTTTTGTTCCTATTAATTAAATTATTATTTGATTTGTTGAAAAAAGTCCTGCCATAAGAGGTACCATTTTTAAAGTGAATCTCTATGGGAATTAAATCCCTACCTATTGCACAGCTGTGTTAACTTTGATCAATGAGTTTTTACCCAGGCCCTGGTATTCGAACCTCCCAGTGTTAACTAATTTAGGAGGCATAATACATCTTTCAGTCACTCACCTACTTCAAGCACACACTCAACCTGTGTATCAGTAGTGGCAGAGGAAAAACCCACACAATTTAACATCTTATCTGGGTTTTCTTTCTTAGTTGCTTTGATCCATTCCGGTTCATCTCTATTAATAAAATACAGATAAAGTAGTGAACCATTTTTTGTATGCACACAACTGTGTGTGTTTTGGAATGTCAAACCGGGAAGACAGCTAGATATTCATCATTAAAAGAACTCAGTACATGTATATTATTGTATATACTAAACATATATTTAACAATATAGATTAAAATAAAGAAAAAAAATATAAAAGATGTGTTAGATTTGTAAAAAAATTCCGTGATCTTTTAAAAGTACCTACTTATGTTAATAAAAAGCAATAAGTTATATACTCAAAGCTATATACTCATTTTGATATTAAACGGTTTTTATTAAGAGCATCACTCCTAAATAGATAATTAAAAAACTGAACTGAAAAAATAACACATAGGGCACAACAACACACCTTAACAACACACAAATCTTATAAATACATTGGACTATTGACTTCAGGCAGTAATACTGTTCACAATACACCACAAAAGAACTAGACACAGTCTGCGACATCACACTAAAAATAAAAGACCCAAATAAATGTATTCATAAATGTGTCATGCTGCACTATCTTCCCGGGCAGTGCAGTGTTGAAATATATATATACATGTATACACATGCAGATATATAGGTTCATTTAAATCAAGTGGCTCAATTATCAGGATTTTTTTTTCAATACTTAGATGGGTTTAATATCATAAAAACCTTTTTCATACAATAAATAAATATATTGATTCTCACCTATTTAATTTTTTAAAAACATTTTCAATTACTTCAGAATGAGGTATATTGAATTTTATACTTAATGTCAAAGTTCTTTGAAATTTCAACTTGTAAAGTGATTGCTAAGAAAAAATAATTTTTTATTGTTCAATGTACCACATTTATTTAAAAGCTATACTCACAGTAACTTTTTTTTTTACTGTCAGAAAATTCTCAGAATTGATGTAAAATTCTGTATAGCTTGGTTTACCTTTTTTTTTTATTAAAAGGGAGTTTGCTGTCCTGATGGTTTACATTGCTGCCCTAAAGGTACATTCTGTGATATGATAAATAAAAGATGCTACTCTCATCAACGACTGAACGACCTAAGCACTAAAAAGTGGAGGGCAATGTCATCTTTATATCTGCAGAATACTGAATCAATAAAGGTCTCATCTCATAAATCAAGCTATTCGCTTACTTGTATGCCATTGCTTTTGAAAAGCATATGTTTTAAATGCCATTTTTTATTATCCCATTCTGTACAGTTCGCTTTTTTTTATTTTTTTACATTTTATGAAATATTATAACAGTCTTAGAACGTTTAGTTAACTTTTTTTCTAGTGTTGTCATTTTATCTTCATTTTTTTTTCAAACAAATTCTATTGGAGCTAAATTATTTTTCTATTTTAACCTTGACTTTTTTATTTCAGAGAATTGGGTTATCGGACCTAGTATTTATCAATGGCCAAATAATTTAAAAAAAAAAAAAACTTTTTTTTTAAATCTCTCTTTATCTAGTCACTAGATATTATTTTTATATTTATCAACTGATTGATAAGGTTTAGTTGTCAGTTTTCATGAAGCTTCCTGTCTGAAATAATTTTTGTAATTTAACTTTTTATCTTTCAGCCATGGTTATACTTACCCTTTTTTCTCTAAATCTCAGATTATGAACACCAATTGTGAAATTTTATCAATAAAAGGTTGTTGTTTTTTTTTTAATACTTTGTATTTAGTAAAGACATATAGGAAGTAGTCTTTACTAATGTAATAGTTTGACAGTTATCTTGTTTATTTTTTAATACTTTGTATTTAGTAAAGACATATAGGAAGTAGTCTTTACTAATGTAATAGTTTGACAGTTATCTTATTAATTTTTTAAACTATTTACATTTGTTCAAAATGAAAAGTATTTCTTAAAAACTAAAATTCTTCCCTGCTACATTTACCTATTTTAAATATTGCTGTACAGAAAATATTCCTCTTTTTTTTGGTCTATAAACTCTGAATTTGATTAAAATTTGTCTATTAAGAAACACAGTATTCTCAGCAGAGCACAGTTACATATGGCTTTAGGTTTTTTTTAGATTTTAGCTAAAATCTTACTTTTATTGTTATCTGACACTTAAAGTGCTAAAGTTATTATACAACTTCTGCAAATTCTACACTGTAAAAAAAAAAAACTTAGGGATTTAAAAAAAAAATGTTTCCTTTAAGAAGACCCTCATTTTTACGCGACTTAAACATGATCTGTGATTGAATATTTTGTTATTGCAGATTCCAACAGAAAAAGTGACATGTAATGATGGATCCCAATGTCCCGGTGCATCAACCTGCTGTCAGTTAGCATCGGGACAGTATGGATGCTGTCCACTAGTGCAGGTTTATTTTTTTTATCATTTTTTTATAAAAGAGTTTTTTATATCCATTTTAAAATTGGTAAAGCAATCTTTAAGTTATCTTTTAACAGATTTAGAATGTAATATCATTTTGGGTTTATATGTAAATCAGGTAATAGTAAAAAAAAATTATGAAAAGAAAAATATTCACACATTGAATTCATTGACACCTCCCAATGACGTGCTGCCTCATAAAGACTTGTGATAAGCAGTGATAAGAAAGGCCCCAAAATTGTAGCCAGATTGGTAGTTTTCCCTCCACTTTGGTTAGTTACCATAGAAAATTGATGGGATTTGGCTGGAATTAAAGCTTATGCAATAAGCTTAAATAAAGGTTAAACATTATACATAATAGGTGGGTTGAATATTGTTTACATTTCAAAATAATTGCAGTTTATAACCCTTTTTTAATTGTTCAATTTTTTATTTTTTTTTAAACTTAACCTTTTTTTTCAATAATCTAATTTTTTTCCCAACCCCAAAGGCCAATGATAAATGCTTTTCCTGTTGTCCTATGCCAGTATGTCCCTGGTTCTTTCAAATCCTAATACATTGGTACCTCAAGATATGAATTTTATTAATTCTGCTACGTTGCTCTTACGTCTATTTATTCGTATCTCAAAGCTATTTCCCCATTGAAATTAATTGAAATGGCATGAATTCGTTCCAGTCCCCAAAATGTGACCTCAGTTGTTTTTGTTACATATTTGGAATAAGAAAAATGTATTTACAAATGACAAAAATTGTAATAAAAATATAATAATAGTGAATGTAAAGGTATAACTGGTTTTATTAAGTGTATTTACTTGCAAGTTAATTGACCTTATCTTACGAAAGATGCCGGCAGAGGTGAAATGTGCAGAAGGTAGGCAGAGGAGCTTAGAAATTATTGTAATGCCCTTAGCTGGTGTTACACCCAATTATCAACTCATTCTGTTTATGTACTGTAAATATTGTTGAAGTACTACACCTGTACTGCCTTATCAAGTCAGTCACTTACGAACCTTGCTCATGTTTTTCTTTGATTTAAATTTTTTTATTCAATAAACATCACCTTCTTCTAAACACTGACCTTTCCACTCACTTTCTTCGGGCCCATGGTTATAAAAAGAAATGTGATTACTGTAAATGAACAAAAAGCACAAAACGCAAGCACAACTTTTCAAATATTCTTTGACACCGAGGCAAACAAGCACACTGACTAAGACAGAGGAAAAGGTGAGGCGCAGTAAACTGGGTCGTTTGCAGCTGGCCGACCTGCTCGTATCTCAAACGTTTCACATAATTCAAAGCAAAACATCGCTTGCTCGATGACTTTTATCTCAAAAATCTCTTATATTAAGGCACTTGTATGTTGAGGCACCACTGTACTCTACAACACATAAAAGTTGATAATTAAATAAAAGGTTTCCCTCAGATACAAAATCTGCTTTGGTATGCAAAGATCAAGTGTGTTATTTCTCTATTATTATTTATATCTATATTTCCCCTGTCAAAATCTGTTTTGAAAACATCTCAAAAGATTTTTTTTAAAGTGAATTTTAAGTTTTGCCTTCTGTTGTTTGTAATTTTTAAAAATATAAGAACAACTTGCTAAATGACCATTAACATATTCTATTATATTTATTACAAAAAAAAAATTACTTATAAATATAGTTGAATCCATTTTTGATATAGAATAAACTGATCTTAAAAGTGCTAGGAACAAATTAAATTCTGATTGGTAGGTTTCACTGTATGACTCCACTTTTTTTGTAGTAAGTTTATTTTTCTTTGATTAGCTTTGTGAACTGTATTTCTTTTTAATAACATAGGCAACCTGTTGCTCAGATCATGTTCACTGTTGTCCTAATGGCTATACATGTGATTTATCTGCTGGTACTTGTGTGAAAGGAAATGATATACTAGCCTGGTCAGCCAAACAACCTGCAGAGATACCTAAGGTATTTTTTTAAAATAATATACCTGACACAAATAAATTGTTTTAATTATGACGATTTATCATTACATATATTATAGATCTACCATGTTTCCACCGTATTAGTTATAAGTAATACATATTTATTCATTCATATTTTTGTTCTCAGTTTAAATATTTGTTGCATTGCCATCATCATTTTCTCTAAAAGCAAAGTTGTAAAATCACTCTTAATAAATTTCTAACACATTATTCCATTCAATTTATATTATTCATTTGTAACATGTATATTATGTGAAGCATTCTTTTTAAAGGAAGTACTTTTTAAATTGTTTTATTTAAGTAATGTGCTTCATTTTACAGTAGTTTTGCAATATTTTTTTTATAAACTCATAAAAATTTTTTTGGGAGTTATGTATTGCATGCTAATAATTGTTTAATATGGTTCATTATTATAATTAATAAACATGTATTTATATTTTGCTCTCATAAAGATCTTTTTTTTTCTGCTATTCTTTTTTTTCTTTTTTTTTTTTCAGAAACAGTCAGAATTAAATGTTGACTCTGAAATCGTGTGCCCTGGTGGGGAGGCACAGTGTTCTGATGGAACAACATGTTGCAAGTTGAGTTCAGGGGATTATGGATGTTGTCCCTATTCTAAGGTGTCATAACTTTTTTTTTTAATTAAATTTCCAAATATTTGTCTTTTAATTGATTCCATATACTGATAAATCATATTAAACCCAGCTATTTATCATTCATAATTTGATTGAAAATTTAAATTACAAATTTCTTTTTAGTTAGGTACATCATATTGGTTCTTCTTAACCTCATAATAAATTATAGAAAATATATTTTCATTTGATCATTGATATGCGGGGTGGGGATGAGTGGTGTTGGGTTCTCAGCTGTTGACCTTAGTGTCTTGGTTTTGTTCTTCGGTAAGAACCAAGGTATTTTCTCCAGGTCCTGGTGAAAATTGATTTAAAGTTCCCTACATCCACCCATTCAAATGGGTACTTGGGATGTAAAGGCGGATGGACATTGTTCTAGCCAAATAACCTCTTAATGTGTGATTTCTATAGAAATAGTCCAATTCAACACTTCATCTGCCCTGATGGCCCTTTTGGACTAAGAGAACTTTATATTTATCTATATACATATTTATGTATAAAGTTTAATCAACACTGATTTTCATTGTTTAAATAAAAAATACTGATAATAAAACACTGAAAATAAACAGATTGAAGAAGAGGATAAAATATTACAAAAGAAATATCAATATTGCTCTCATGTTGAAATTAACAGCTTAATATCCTTAGATATGTCATACAAAAATATTAGCTTTTTACCCAAAATTACAATAATAAAATATTTTGAACCAAAAAAATTTAAAAAAAAAAATTTAATTAATTAAAACAAATTTATTAGCATCATTGGCAAGAAATTTAAAGACAAAAAAAAAAAAAACAAGCATTCATTTTTAGCTGACACTTTTAAGATCATATTTTTAGATCAAACCTGTTTCTGGTCACCATTGAAATTTCATTTAGCTAACTGATTTCATTTAAGTGCTCTAAGCCATGCAAATGTTACAACTACTCATACACAGTGCTACATTTCTATCACTGGGTTTTTTTTTAAGTTTCATTTGAAAACTGGCTTGCACTTTTATCTTAGGTATAAATGAAAAATTATAAGCACATCATAAGCAAATCACCCTTTTTTATTTATACGTATTTTTGTTACTAACATCCATTCAGTTTTAATAGGATTTAGTATTATATGAAAAATTGTATAATGCAATGACATTGAGATGTTTGATAAAGTTAATGAACCTTTTGGTATATCTATTAATACTGCTTTTAATCATGGGTATCTTTCAGGCAGTTTGCTGTTCAGATGGTCTCCATTGCTGTCCCAGTGGTTATAAGTGTGACGCTGCTCAAGGAGAATGCAAAAAGGGCAGCAGCAATATGAACTGGTTGCTGAAAATAATGGCCAAACCTATTGCCAAACAAGATGTTTTAAATATTAAGTCTGTCAAATGTGATGATACTTCAGCCTGTCCTAATGGAAATACTTGTTGTAAATTAGCTTCTGGACAATATGGATGCTGTCCCTTACCACAAGTATGTTACAAAGAAAATTATATTCATTATCAACAAAATTAAATAGGATGCTAATTTAGACTCAAATATGTGTGAAAAGAAAAGCATAATTACGAAGTTAAATGACTCAGTTCCCAAGGCTTCATTAAAAAATTGTAGCTTCCCTGGCAGTGGATGATATTACTAACATTTTATCTAAACTATTATGAGAGAAAAATATTGGCAGATTTCAAATTCAGAATTACTTAATGAATTAAAATAATTTCTTTGAAAATAAATAAAAAATCTGGATGATTTTTAGTCAAAGAAAAAGAAAAATATTACCAATAACTTTTATACATTACATAGTTTTCCTAAGTTATCTAAAATCAATAGCATACATAAATGTGGATGTATTTATATTCTTTCAAACAGAAATATAATTTTAAGATTTCTACCTTTTAATATCTATTTTAATATGATCCAAATCAGTGTTTATTTACAATGATTTTAATGGTGAAGGAAATTGCCTTTAGTGGGTGAAAACACTTTTTGGCGGATCTGGCTTATTGGGAACTCAATTTGAACAAAATTGATAATTAGAATAAAGTAGCATATAGTTCACATGGAACTTATTTCCTTATTTAAAGAAACTCTATTTTTGTTTGATATGTAAAATGATAAATAGTATTAATTATGGTGTACCACTTAATTTTGATAAATAGTTTGAATACAAATTATGAATGAATGAGGATATTGTTAATTCATTTAAATATTTACTAAAAATTGCTACAATGGATGCAATAAAACACCTGTAAGAAGTTATTGATAAAAAAAATCAATATTTGATTATTTTTTTTTTAGAATATACAATTAAAACAATTATTATTTCGATATTTAAATATTTTAAAAACATCTGCCTTCTAAAAATTAAAATTGAAAATTTGTAAATATCTAGGCAGTTTGTTGTGATGACCATGTTCACTGTTGTCCCAATGGCTACACATGTGATGTATCAGCTGGTACTTGTAACAGAGGAAATGATATTGTTGCCTGGCTCACAAAGAAGCCTGCTGAGGTTGTAGGTGATGTAAGATGTGATGATACTTCCTCTTGTCCAGATGGAAATACATGTTGTAAATTAGCTTCAGGAGAATATGGATGCTGTCCTTTACCAAGAGTATGCAATAACAATTTACCATTTGAGATAATTTTCATTCAGTTATTTTACACATGACATTTTTTTTTCTTAATTTTTGATATTATTCTGCATTTTTTATACTAATTACGCTCATTTATCTTAAACCAGGCAGTCTGTTGCAATGACCATGTTCACTGTTGTCCAAATGGTTACACATGTGATGTGTCAGCTGGTACTTGTAACAGAGGAAATGATATTGTTGCCTGGCTCACAAAGAAGCCTACCAAGGTTGTAGGTGATGTAAGGTGTGATGATACTTCTTCTTGTCCAGATGGCAACACATGTTGTAAATTAGCTTCAGGAGAATATGGATGCTGTCCTTTGCCCAGAGTATGTAGCAACATTTTTTCCCTAAGTAATACTATTCATTCTCAGTTATTTAACCATTGAACTTTTTTATTTTCTTTTTTTTTACATGATACAGTAATTTTTGTACTAATTATGCTCATTTAACTTAAACCAGGCAGTCTGTTGCAATGACCATGTTCACTGTTGCCCAAATGGTTACACATGTGATGTATCAGCTGGTACATGTAACAGAGGAAATGATATTGTTGCCTGGCTCACAAAGAAGCCTGCTAAGGTTGTCGGTGATGTAAGATGTGATGATACTTCTTCTTGTCCAGATGGCAACACATGTTGTAAATTAGCTTCAGGGCAATATGGATGCTGTCCGTTACCAAGAGTATGCAATAACAATTTACCATTTGACATCATTTTCATTCAGTTATTTTACTATTGAATTTCTTTTTTTTAATTTTGACATAATTCTGCAGTTTTTTTTTGTACTAACTATGCTCATTTATCTTTAACCAGGCAGTCTGTTGCAATGACCATGTTCATTGTTGTCCCAATGGCTACACCTGTGATGTGTCAGCTGGTACATGTAATAGAGGAAATGATATTGTTGCCTGGCTCACAAAGAAGCCTGCCAAGGTTGTAGGGGATGTAAGATGTGATGATACTTCTTCTTGTCCAAATGGCAACACATGTTGTAAATTGGCTTCAGGGCAATATGGATGCTGTCCATTGCCAAGAGTATGTAGCAAAAATTTACTCAATTAAATACAACAGTCTGCATAACAAGTCTTGCGGACCACTTAATTAGCAAAGTGTATTAGCACAGACCACTAAATTTGTGAGCAATTTTCCAAAGTGACCACTGAATTGGAACTTACTCATTTCATTGAACCACTAAGATCATGAATTTATTTCAATGTCCCACTAAATTCACAATTTATTTCCAAGAACCACTAAATTTACCATTTTATTCCTGTGTACTTTTTGTTAGATATGTGTGAATTTACAAGTGAATCTTTACATAAAAAAAAAATCACCAAAAATGACAAGTTCAATAATCATTTTTGCGTAAGCATCTGGTTGCTTTTTTATATTTTTCAAACTAGCAAAATTTTCTTGCAGATGACTATTGATACCCAGACCATTGCCAACCGCTGTTATTTAAGATAAATTGATTGACATAAGAATTAACTTTTCATTTCCCACTATCACTAAAAGCTTCTGCTGCTTTAGGCTAATTTCTGATGAGACTGATCCTGTGTTTAATAGTTTTGATTTTTATTTTTTGTATTTAAATGCTATAGTTTTTTATGAAAATATAACTATTGTAAAAAGTTAAAAACACTATTTTCTTTTGTGTTTAAATTAAAAATAGTTTAAACATTACTGAGAATTTTTCAAGGAATGTTCGTTTTTTTTTTAATCCTGTGGAAATTTTTAGCGCGTTTTAGATATGAAACAAAATGTATAATCTAGAAATAAAATTTTTTTTTACGCTATACATAATTCAACATGATTATCTTGTATTGAAATGAATGTGCATTTTTTTTTCTGTCTTAAATTGTTAAAGTAATACATGTAATTGTAAATGGTCTAAACACCAGATAACCTTTGCCTCTTTTAATTCATCTCATGAGGATTTAAAGACTTCAATGATGATATTATACACATTGCACATTTGATTATAGTGGGAAAATAAAAAGATCCCCCAGAGAACTGTCACAACAGGGATAGGTGTCTGACTACATATCAAGTTGCATGTTATCCTTACCAAGACTTACAAAGATAATATAGTTATCATTTTAAACTGTCAATATTTTTTCCTTTTTTTATCAGGCGGTTTGTTGCAATGACCATGTTCACTGTTGTCCCAACGGCTACACCTGTGATGTATCAGCTGGTACATGTAACAGGGGAAATGATATTGTTGCCTGGCTCACAAAGAAGCCTGCCAAAGTTGTTGGTGATGTAAGGTGTGATGATACGTCTTCTTGTCCTGATGGCAACACATGCTGTAAATTAGCTTCAGGGCAATATGGATGCTGTCCTTTACCCAGAGTATGTTGCTACATTTTTCCATTACAGATACTATTTCTTCCCAGTAATTTCATAATGAACGTTCTGGCTTGATTTTTTTTAACTTCACCTAGCTTCTAATAATAATCCTGTTAATTTATCTTTAACCAGGCAGTCTGTTGTGATGACCATGTTCATTGTTGTCCCAATGGCTACACATGTGATGTGTCAGCTGGTACATGTAACAGAGGAAATGATATTGTTGCCTGGCTCACAAAGAATCCTGCTAAGGTTGTAGGTGATGTAAGATGTGATGATACTTCCTCTTGTCCAGATGGATATACATGTTGTAAATTAGCTTCAGGAGAATATGGATGCTGTCCTTTACAAAGAGTATGCAATAACAATTTACCATTTGAGATAATTTTCATTCAGTTATTTTACACATGACATTTTTGTTCCTTAATACTTTATACAATTCAGGTTTTTTTTATACTAATTATGCTCATTTATCTTAAATCAGGCAGTCTGTTGCAATGACCATGTTCACTGTTGCCCAAATGGTTACACATGTGATGTGTCAGCTGGTACATGTAACAGAGGAAATGATATTGTTGCCTGGCTCACAAAGAAGCCTGCCAAGGTTGTAGGAGATGTAAGATGTGATGATACTTCTTCTTGTCCAGATGGCAACACATGTTGTAAATTAGCTTCAGGGCAATATGGATGCTGTCCATTGCCCAGAGTATGTAGCAACATTCTTCCTTAAGTGATACTATTCATTCTCAGTTATTTTACAATTGAACTTTTTTATTTTCTTTATTTTTTACATGATACCGTAATTTTTATACTAATTACGCTCATTTATCTTTAACCAGGCAGTCTGTTGCAATGACCATGTTCATTGTTGTCTGTCATAGCTAGTTTAAGTGTGTAGATCAGTTGTATGTATAATATATATTATTTTCGTGGTACTTCTGTTTCTTGGTAGGTGTATATATATTTCAGTCTCTTCGGAGTATATGATTTAACTAACTTGACTTGAGCGTGTATAAAATTATATTGTGTGTCCACATTTATATATATATATATAAAAGACGAACTACATGTAAAAAGCACTGAGTAGACTTCTATGTATACATGTACATATATTTATTTGCATATGAAGGAACTTCTTATTTGACAGTGTACAATACAAAATGTGATAAAATATATTCTTACACTATCAAGGTCTCAGGTGGTCATCTAATAATTATCATCTGCTCTAAACTAATTTTTTCACTTCCGCTACCAAGTGGCCAGATAATTTAAACCATCTCTGTGCCAACTGTAAATTCTCTAGCCTAATCTGATTATTACAACATCCCCCTTTCCTTTAAAAAACAAATGTTATACATTTAGTTTTTTAGCTGTCTCTAAGTTTTTCTGTCGTTAACTTAAGAAAATTTACTTTTGTCGAAAAAAAAAATTGTTGTATCACATCATATCAATAATAATCTATATACATGTCATTGTTCTATATACAATCCAAAAATATGAAATGATTGTTTATTAATAAAAATATTCTTGTCAATACTATATCTCAATTTCAATTTTTAAATGCATCTTATAGCATAATATCATAATATTGACATAAAAATTTATTCAATTTTCAAAAATATTATCAATTCAGTTTTAAAACAAACAAAAATTTTATACAATAATAAGTGATTATTCACTTAAGTTGGTACCAAGTACCATAACTTCTTCATAAGTTTTAAGTGCATTTTTAATTATCATTATTATCTCCCCTCTTTCTCTTTTTTTTTATAGTGATTATTTTCTATCACCTTATGACTTAATTGTCATTTCTTTGTACATATTCACTTAATGAATTTATTTTCAATATTCAACACTTTCATATTTTTCTTCACATTATTATCATTCTTTTCTTTTGTATGAGAGCATTTTATTTTAGTATCATATATTTTTCATGTTGTCTTTTGACAAATAACTTCTGTTGCAACAATATTTTGTTCAACTTATTATTTACCTTGCTTTATCTAGCAAGTTATTTTTCTCTCATCTCTTATGAAGACCTTTTCTTTTGTCTTCTGTCAATAACACTTTCCCTAGTGATTTGACAATATTTATTTTGCACTTGTCAATTATATAAGACCTTTTTTTTTTATGTCTTTCTCATCATTTTATATAGTGTGAATATATTAACTTTGCACTTTTTCATGTCAATTTATCTTGACATATTCAATATTATCATGTACAATTCATTATGTCTTCTGACATATAAAAATATTTAAACATCATTTTATAAAATTTATATATTATTACAATCTTCATATCTTTGACTTCTTTAGTCAATAATTGTTCAAGTTACATATTTGAGACTAATAAGTCTTCTTAACAATAATCAATGTCATAATCAATAATCCTTTGATTGGATTTAACAAAAATTTTTAACTTTTTAAAATCATTATAAAAAATTGAACAATTAACTTCAAACAATGAACAAATTCAATAAAATGTGCATTAGTAATCAGTGCTTAATAAAATGTTTGCATAAAATTCAATAATATTTTCATCAATGTGAATCAAATGAATGAGTAATTAATCATTTTTACCACATATTTTCATGTACATTATACTTGTTTAGTGTATGTGTTTTATTTTAAACACAATATCTCCTCATTCTCAACTTATTTAAGTATGCATTTTCTATTTTGAATACATTATGCATCAATCATCAACATGAATTCTTTAATATATATTATTAAAAAAATATTTGAGTCAATATACTCAATACAATACTTAACTTGACAAGTTTAAATGTCATTATCATTATTCATGTATTATATTTTCAATACATACAAATCTTTTATTTTCAAATACAACTGTTATTAGTTTTAATTATTCCAATATCCATATTGTTTTTACTTATAGTTCCAATATTCTTATTATTCTAGACATTATCCTTATTGTTCTACTATATTTCATTTCTAGTTGTTCCAATATAATTTATATCCTATTATTGTTCCAATATTCATTTATTTATACTTGTTATTCCAATTAATTATATCTATTCTTGTTGTCCCAATACAGCACTTTCCATGTTTAAGTAATTTAATATGTTTACTCAAAATAAAAAATACTTATTTCTGACTGAGTCTCGATAAAATATCTGGGATATGGTTGCTTGACCCTTTAATGTATTTCATGTTAAATGAGTAGTCTTGCAATAACAAAGACCAGCGTGTTAGTTTAGCATTATTTATGCTTTTGGTATTCAGGTTAGCTAAGGTTTGTGATCTATTAAAACAGTGAACTCATTACCCAGCAAGTATTTGCTTAAGTTAGTTATTGTCCAAACTAAAGCTAAACATTCTAGTTCTATTACTGAATATCTACTTTTAGTGTCTGATAGTTTTCTACTCAAATAAAGTATTGGTTTATTGATATTATCCTGCTCTTGATATAGACATCCACCAATTTATGTCCTGCTAGCGTCTGTGCCTACAATAAATTTCTTTGTCATAGCTATTGAACTTAAAATTGGTTTTTCTTCAAAACATTGGTTTATTCTCTTCAATGCATTGTCACACTCTGAATTCCATTCAACTTTTTGTTGCAACTTTTTCTTAGTTAATTTAACTAAAGGTTCAATTAAGTTTGCAAAATTAGGAATAAATTTTCTATAAAAATTGCATAATCCAATAATAGATCTAACTTATTTTTCTTTTCTGGAATGCGAATATCAAAAATTCTTTTAAGAATATTGTTTGTTGGTATAACTAATCCTTGACCAATATGATATTCAAGAAAATCTATGTTTTTGAAACCTATTTTTATTTTCTCAGGTGAAACTGTTAAATTATTAATTTGAAGAATTTCTAGTAATTTTTTTAAACTGTCTATGTGATCTGACCAGTTTTTAGTGTAAATACATATGTCATCTACATAGTATCTCATGTTTTCAATGTTTCTTAATAACTTATTCATCATCTTAGTGAACGTTGCAGTGCTGTTCACTAGACCAAAAGGCATAACATTCCACTCATAAAATCCTTCATGAGTTTTAAATGCTGTATATTGTTTAGAATCTTCCTGAACTTCTATCTGCCAAAAGCCTCTAGTTAAATCTAGGTGTGTGAAAATATTGGCATTTGACATTTCCTGCACTAAGTCTTCTATGTTTGGTAAAGGTTGTTTATCTATCACTGTAAGAAAGCTTCTGTAATCACAACATAAACGAATTTTTCCATTAATTTTCTTTACAACAACTATTGGAAAACAATAGCTAGAATCTAATTCTCTTATTAAACCACTATTTATTAATTGTTCTATTTCTTTTTGAACTTCAGTTATGTATTTAATTGGAGTATCATAGTATTTAGGTTTAATTGGTTCTTCAGTTTTTAATTTAATTGAATGTTTAATTATGTTTGTCTTTCCTGGTTTGTTAGAAATTACATTTTGAAAGGAATTTAATGTTTCTATTAGTTGTTTCTTAATATTTTCAGGTATGTCTGTTGCAAAATTAATTTTATTCATGTCATCCTGTTGATCTAAACTTATTACTGGAATCTGATCAGTGTCATTAATATTATTTTCTAAACTATAAGTGTTGTCTTCTCCAATTAAACAATTTAAAGATTGAATCTGTTGTACAATGGTTTCTAATTCTGTAGGAGGATCTAAAATATCTCTCAATCTATCAATATGAAATGTTCTACCCTCTCCATTTATTTCTACTGAATAGTCTACATTTCCTATTTTGTTTATTATTTTATATGGACCTCTCCATCCAATTTCATTATCTTTGGGTATCAATACATAAACTAGATCTCCAACTTTAAATTCCCTTAAGTACCTGTTTTTGTTTTTAAGATCTCTATGGTATTTATTTTTCTTCATGAGATTTTCTTCTGCATATTTGTTTGCATACAGTATGTTACTTCTGGTTTTGTCTACCAATTCAAATGGACTAATATGTTCCTTTTCTGTATTAATTATATTTTCACTGAATAATTGTAATGGTCCTCTAGGATTTGAACCGAACATGAGTTCAAATGGTGTAAAACCTGTTGTTTCATGAGGTATTTCTCTATACGCGAATAAAATTAAAGGTAAGAATGTGTCCCAATCCTGTCCATGATCACTAATTATTTTTCTTAACATGGTCTTTATGGTTTGATTTGCCCTCTCTATGGAGCCATTTGATTGAGGTCTGTATCTAGCAGTAAATACATGTACCTGTGTAATGTTAAGCATATGAGTAAATGCTTGAGTAAGATGCGATTTAAATTGAGTACCATTGTCTGATAATATAGTGTTAGGAAAACCAAAAGTTGTAAAAATAGATAATAATGCTTTGCAAATTGTTTTTGCAGTTATATCTACTAATGGAATTGCCTCAACCCAGCGTGTTGCTAAGTCTATCATTGTTAAAATATATCTATATCTTCTATTGGACATTACTGAAATAGGTCCAATTATGTCTATGGCAATTTTATAAAAAGGAATGTTTGTTGTGTCACTTTCTTGTATGGGAGCTCTGTGTTTTGGTCCTATGTGATTATATTGTTGACATTTCTTACATGCCTTAACAAATCTTTTTACATCTCCTATGACACCTGGCCAGTAACAATATCTTCTAATTCTATCTAGTGTTTTCTTAACACCCAAATGACCTGCTAAGTAGCAATCATGAGCTGCTTTTAGTATATTATTTCTTAAATCTAGGAATCATTATTTGTTTAAATGACCTGTTATGCCTAGTGTATTTTCTTATTAAAATGTCATTTTCTACCTTATATATTATGTTTTTATTTTCATTTTCCTCTCTATTGAAATAAATTTTTAAACTTTCATCATGTTCTGTAATGTTTTAAGTTTATCCCTATCAATATCCAAAATGTTATTTTGTTTAGAAGCTTCAGGGTATTGTTTTGTACTGTTTTCTTTATTAGCTTGTGCTCTAGTCATTGCATTTAATTTTTTAGTTAAGTTGTAACTATGTTTTTGTTTTATGTGTTTATTTAATCTTCTTAATGATCTGCATTTTCTACTGCAATTAATGCATTCATGATCAGTTTTATTTACTGTATTTGAATTCTTTATAGTATTTTCTTTTCTAACTTCAACTGAATTACTTTAATTATTTAATTTATTTATTAGTTCATTTTTTAATACTGTATAATTGTCTTGGTTGTTTTCTGCTAGTGATTTTGCCAATTGATGGTTATGTAATTTGTCTATGAGAACTGTTATTTTATCTTCTTCTTTAACATTGTTCAGTGTGGCTACTATGTCTACTCTATCTAAAAAATGTACAATGTTCTCAGTACCATTCCAATTTTATATGCTTTTGAATAGCGTACATATGTTTTTATCTGTATCTGTCTCTAACGGTTCTTCTATAATTGTTTCTAATTCTCTATTTTCTAACCATTTCATATACATTTCTTTGGAATTATCTTGTATATTTTCTACATTTCCTATTATTAATGAGGTTATTGGTGAATCCATTAAAAGTGCTTTTATTTCCCCACTAATCCAAGGTGTTTCAATATAAATTTTTGCTGTTTTACATTTCACTATTTCTCCATTGCCCATTCTAATTTCTTCTATGCCCTCTAATATTTGTTCTTCCTTAACTAATTTTGAATCCAGAATAATACATGTACAGCCACTGTCTCTTAAGCACATTACTTTCCTACCATCTACATAACAAGGATAAAAAAATTAACTCTCCTTTTCCCTCCATCATGTTACAGTTATGTATGTTGTTAAAGGAGTGTCTTTGACTTGATCTACCCCTATTGTCTTGTTTTCTAATGGGACTAGTGTTTGGTGATTGTCTTTTATTGTTATATTTGTTTTGTCTTTTATTAAAATATTTGTTTCTATCCCCATAGTTGTAATACTGTCTGTTTCTGTTTTGATATTTGTCAGTATGCTGTTTCCTAAACCAACAAGTATGCTTGTCGTGTCCTATCTTATGACAAATTTGACATGTATTGTTAAATCTAGGAGGTAGGCTACTAAATCTTTTCCTGGTAACACTATTTTTCATGAGATTAAATTTATTTTGTGTTGAACTGAACATTGGAGTGTTTAAACGACTATCCCTAAAATCTGACATGGCAGAAATTAACTCTTATCTTCTTATAAACCTTTCCTTGTTTTATGAATGTGAATAGTTCTGATGTACAAAGTGTTAGTACTTTGTCCATGAGAAGTAGCTCTTTTATTTCAATGACACTATTTTCGTCTATTCCAGACATATTTATCCAATTGTTCAAATTGGCCTCTAAATTATTAATATATGCCTGAGGATGTTCATTAGAACCTAATGTACTGTTATGAAATAAATTTCTATAGTAGTCTTCTGTTTTGTTGAAATGATCTTAGAGTTGTTTCTTTATTTCACTGTAATCTGATGTGTCACTGTGTCTAATGTTATTTAAAGCTTTTAGTGCATCCTCTGTGACTGACTGGTATAAATAGTTTTTCCATTCGGATATGTCTATGTTGTTTAATCTAAATTGAGTTTCCATATTATGGAAAAATTGGTCTATTTCACCAGATTTACCTGAAAAAGGTTGTATTTTAATTTTATGTTTATATGTTTTTTGATTCTCTTGTTTTACTATAATATTCTGACTTTGCGCTTCTAGTTCTAATTTTTTAAGTTTTAAGTCGCTTTCAATTTCCATCTGTATTTTTTCTCTTTGTAATGCTATTTCTTGTTTTATTTTTTCTTCTTGTATTTCCAGGCAGTCTGTTGCAATGACCATGTTCATTGTTGTCCCAATGGTTACACATGTGATGTGTCAGCTGGTACATGTAACAGAGGAAGTGATATTGTTGCCTGGCTCACAAAGAAGCCTGCCAAGGTTGTAGGTGATGTAAGATGTGATGATACTTCTTCTTGTCCAGATGGCAGCACATGCTGTAAATTAGCTTCAGGGCAATATGGATGCTGTCCTTTACCAAGAGTATGCAATAACAATTTACCATTTGAGATCATTTTCATTCAGTTATTTTACTATTGAATTTCTTTTTTTTAATTTTGTCATAATTCTGCAGTTTTTTGTACTAACTATGCTCATTTATCTTTAACCAGGCAGTCTGTTGCAATGACCATGTTCATTGTTGTCCCAATGGCTACACCTGTGATGTGTCCGCTGGTACATGCAACAGAGGAAATGATATTGTTGCCTGGCTCACAAAGAAGCCTGCCAAGGTTGTAGGTGATGTAAGATGTGATGAAACTTCTTCTTGTCCAAATGGCAACACATGCTGCAAATTAGCTTCCGGAGAATATGGATGCTGTCCTTTGCCAAGAGTAAGTTTGTTTTTGTTTTTTTTTTGCAGACAATTTGTTATAAAGTAATGATTATTTAAATAAAAACTAAAAAATCTGCAATGAAATTATTTTTGTTACAGTTTTAGAAAATTTCATCCCTATAAATAAGATTGATTTGAATATTACTTGGACAGCATTAATTGTTGAAAAAAAGCATGGTACACAATATGTACTGAAATGTAAGGACAGTATATTGTTTCTACCAACTTTCAGAAGCTTTTTTTGTTAAATGCTTGATACAACTACACACAAACAATTCATAACATTCTGACTTTAAAACAAAACGAATTTCACCTTGAAAATTTCCCATGGTTCTCACCAAGGATTGAACCGAGGACTCTCAGGTAGACAGTCTAGTATCTTCACCACTCAGCCATCCGTTCAATACATGTAGTTGTAAATTATTTTTTTTTAATATTACTTCTTCAGACATTATGTAGTAAAAACCATGCTCATTTTGTAATGTTTTTAAAAGTATTATTTATAAATATTTCCTCTTTAGGCTGTATGCTGTGAAGACCATGTTCATTGCTGCCCCAGTGGATACACCTGTGATGTGTCAGCTGGTACATGTAATAAAGGAAGTGATATAATTTCCTGGTTAAATAAAAATCCGTCCAAAATCTTCCACTAAAACTACTTTTAGTCTTTCGCTGATTTTTTTTTCTATGATTTTCGTCATTTAAAATGTTTACATCAATTATATTCTGTGTGCTCAAGTATGAGTTATACTCACAAATTTTAGCATTCTTCGTTAGGACTTCATTTTTTTTTTTTTTTTTGCTTTGTGTAAAATGAAATAATTTTTTTGGTTGTTTAAAGAATACAATCACTGATCCTTTTTGATATGAATGATTATATATTATCCCTAGAGAAATAGTTTTCTTTAAAAATGTATTTCCCAATAAAAGCTTTAAGACATTATTCAAAGGAAACAAAAATATGTTTATATTACTGAAAATAGTTTATATCTTTGCTTCAATTGTGACTTAAGAATTTTGTAACTGACCTTCACACTAATTCTATTGTATGATTGTTGACATTATGTATTCACATATCACCCCTTAAATTCTGTTTGTAAAATATAATTGCCTATGCCGCATGGGTATGCATGTACTCAATTCCATTCCATGAATACAATGCCAGTATAATCTACATGTGCTACTGTTGGCAAATGTTTAAAATAAAACTTGAGGCTATTGATATTTGATCACTTTGAAATGGGTTTTTTTTTTCTAATTATTCTCAAAAGATGTACATTTTGTAAAAGAATTTTTAGTTTTTAATTAACGTGGTCATATTAAAAATGAGCCATTACTTTAATGTACCTCCGATTCTGTTGGTCTGACTGAGTACATGAATGTGTGTTTAAGCGAATGCATCACTTTATCAAGCTTTTGAAATTACTATTTTATTGTTTTACTGATGGCTAAAAGAATGATTTTTGAACATATTAGGGTTATGTTCAATTTAAAAAAAAAATTTTCAAAATAAAAATGAAGATATTAAATAAATATGATGTGACTTTTTTTATGCATGTTATTTTGAATTTTACAAAACAATGATTCTAAGTGGAATAATCTATTCCTGTTCTGGTGTTCAACAACCATTCTAAGTTGAATGATCTATTCCTGTTCTGGTGTTCAACAACCATTCTAAGTTGAATGATCTATTCCTGTTCTGGTGTTTAACAACCATTCTAAGTTGAATGATCTATTCTTGTTCTGGTGTTCAACAACCATTCTAAGTTGAATGATCCATCCCTGTTCTGGTGTTCAATGAGTGTGCAATTCAAAGAAGGTTTTACTGTAGACCTGATAGCCCCCAGATCGATCCTTGGTTAGAACTCAGAGAATTTTTCCTGGATAAAAGTGCTATAAGTCCTCCCAGCTTTAAAAAGTTACCTCTCTTTAATTGGGAAAATAAAGGTGACTGGTTATTGTGGTGTAAATGCCATGGTTACAAAAACATGAATTCCATACTTCTGCCTGATGAGCCTTTAGTGATAAGGGAACTTTCAATTTTTATATTAAAATAACTATATCTTTTTTTTTTTTACATCATTACATCATGCTTTATTACAAAATCTTAAGCCCACAGTGGTTTATGTGTAGTATCCATTACTTTTATTAATTTAGGCTTATTTTTTTATCAGTTATCACAACCAAAAGCACGAGTCCATTAACCCATTGTTGATTGCATCTAGTTAGATTAGCTAAATAATAAAAACTGGATACGATCTTGAATTTCTTTTTTCTGGAATTATGAAAATCTTTTCAAATAAAAAAAACTGAATTTTGAGCATATTTTTTAGAGAACAATAAGATATATCAGTAGAAGCTTTATATATAAATTAGGGCTGCTGATTAAACTGCGTTAATTTGCGATTAACGCGTCAAAAAAAATTTGCGATTAAAATTTTTAACGCAACACCTAAATGCGTTAATTTGACCAAAATGCTGAAAGTTCACCAAATCGATAAATAACGGAATTTCACGCAACAATTTGAAGTTAAAGTCCGTTCACTTATTAAGTAGATCTACCCCCACCCTGTCACAATTTACACACACCCTCACCCCCAGGTACGTGGACAAAAGCCCCAATTGTAATATAAAATGATGATGTTTTGTTATGTAGCCTTTCGACAAGTGAACCTCCTGCTCCCTTCCCGGTCGATGTAAAAAGAAAAAAAGTTTCATTTACTACTTTACATTATATACTGTAGTGTACTGGTGGAGGTAAAAGAACAAGTGTTTGGTGAACTTTGTTATAATTAGGTCAAAATAATAAGATGTTAGAAATTGTGTATCACCATTTTTTGCGCCCAATTTTTTATCGCATTTGAAAATACAGCGTCTTGCATCAGCTGCACTAACAGTCTCATGACACTTAAAATAAATGTCTAGAAATGGTCTAGACTATGCTATGCAAACATCAGTACACGAGACACTGTAAGTATTTTTCAGAATTATTGTGTTACTGAGCTAAATTTAATATTTTATATTTATTAACGTTCTGAAACTAGCGGTGTCGATATGATGGAAAGAAAGGCATATTTTCGTTTGTACTTTGTATATAACAATAAAAACATCAAAAGATTTTTCTCCAAGAGTTAGACCGGCAAACACTCGGATACAACTGTTGCTATAACCAAAATAAAACGAAAGAAAGACTTGTTAATGTTGACACACGAAAGAACAACAGAAGATCAAAAATGAAAGCCGACCTATCAAAATTTTGCTTTGAACGTTTGAAACGGTAACATTAAAGAGTGTCATTTTACAAGATACTTTTTTATTAATTTAACTGACAGACATATAATTTTTTTTCTTTTCTGTTGTTCACTAAAACATTGAACAAATAGTTGATAGTAAGAAAGTAAATGAATGAAAGAATATAAGAGTAACATTTATAGTCACCGACGCGCAAAAACTTCAAAGGAAGATCAAAAGTAAATCAACTTGTTTTGGGACATCTTTAAGTGGAGAGTGTGTTAATAATGTGACTTGGTGGGGAAAGGGGGGGGGGGTAGAATAAAGAAAAAAAACGCGTTAATAATAAGTGAGCTACAATTTTCTGGCTACACTATTATTTTATGAAAGAAAAGTTACATGAGATATAAATGACGTGTGTATTTTTTAAAAATGGGAAGTGGAGGGTAGGGTAAACATACTTAGGTGTGGGCGAAGTGAAGAAAAATATGACAGGGAGGAAGGGACATACGTCATTAGTTCGGAACTATGGTACGATAAAAAAGGTTAGACATTGTTGTTAAATAAAAAGAAAACAATTCGCATCATTGACGTGATTGATACATGTCCATAAACTGGTCTCAATAACTAATTCAATAGACATATATGCTAATGCTTAATAAATATGTTATAATTCATTATACCTCTTTCGTAAATTAAAATGACTTGTTTATTATGCCAATGTTATGCTTTGATATTATGACATATTAGTTTGAATACAAACAATTGTATTATATTGTGTCGATTAAAATGTGCGTTAATTTGCGATTAAAATTTTTAATCATGCGTTAATTTCGATCAATTTTTTTAATCGAACAGCAGCTCTAATATAAATTGTAGAATTTCACTTAGTAACGGGAAGGCTATAATTCAGACATTTTAATTAAATTAACTGCATGAATATTTCTGGAGTAAAACCTAAAAAAATTTTACTTTTTTTTTCTATAAAATATAATTCATTATTCATTTATATTGACTATTTACTGAATAAATAAATCCTTCATCTGTTGTCATCCATGGTTTAGCTGAAACATGTGCAAGGTAAAGAAAGTTTTAGTTGCTTTATCCTCTGTTTAAAAAAAATTTCGTAGAATATGATAGCCCTAATATTTATCTTCAAAAATATACATCATTTATAAAGGTTTTACTTAGAAATATGAAACACTTTTTTTTTATTCTTTGCTTCTGAAGGCCTTGTTCATTGACATGCTGGAGCCTGGAGTTGTGACTCACATTGTCCATGGCAGCCACCCTTACAAGCATGGCCCTAGATCGTTAGCGACCAGGGCTTTTGTTGTTGTTGTCTCATAAACATTGCAATTATTGCACTCCTTTTCTCACGTCCATGGCATAGGATAGCTGAGCGATCTCGGGTTTCTGTGCAGGTAAATTCGAAATATGTTCCGTTGTTCAAGGTGGAAGTCTTGAGGGGGTGACACCCTGAATTTCCCGCACCAGGTGAGACAAACCAAAGTGACGCCACTGTCCTCACCCTTAACATTTCTGCTCTTTACAGACCACCACTCGCCGTCCCCACCCCTTTCCCACTGTCCGTATTTGGCTTCCAGAATATCTGGTACGCTTATCAGACCTGACGTCAAAACAGCCCCGTAGCGTGAAAATTCAACAGCAGGGGCCAGGCATTCTACAGCAGAGGCCAGGCAATAGCAGGGGGGG
The DNA here is from genome assembly GCA_021962125.1 of Bulinus truncatus. Taxonomy (NCBI): domain Eukaryota; kingdom Metazoa; phylum Mollusca; class Gastropoda; family Planorbidae; genus Bulinus; species Bulinus truncatus. Next base: position 2,351,857 of record JAGDYQ010000073.1, on the reverse strand, counting down.
GCAGGTAATACATTTTACTAAGTAGAGAAAATAAGCAGAGGGGGGCCAGACAAAACGCGGGGGGGCGCCCCCTGCCCCCCCCGCACGCTACGGGCCTGCGTCAAAATACTTTTTACTAAAAATCTACATGTAGAAAATTAATGTAGCCATCTTTTTCAGGGAGTTGGATTTAGCATGCAATTTAGACATTTTTTTATCTGTTAGTCTTTGGGTCCATATTTTAGATCCCATGCATTCCGGAACTTTGGTAGTGTCACAAATTCGCCTTTGTAGGACTGCTGTGATGGTCGTTGTCTGTGGGTAATCTAGTTCTGAACTGAATACGTGAGGTCAATAATTTATATTTGCATACAGCCACGTGACGAACAAATACAGAACGACTCAGGTCGGGTGCGATTAACAACACTTAGACTTTATTCAAAGCAGATACATATAAACATATAGTTCTAAAAAGAACTCTTAGCTGGGCCGCTAAGTTACAATATGCAAATCATAAGTATACAAATAACTCTAAAGGAAGTTTAGAGTCGGGAGTCTAAAACAGACTCGTATGACGTGGGCCCCTCGGAGTGGGGGAATGCGCCCAGTCCAGCCCCTGCAAGGGGATGTACTGCTTCTCGTCCCCGCAAGGGGGTGTACTGCTCCCCGATTACTAAAACTCATCTCCTTTTATATCATTGGAACATACTCTGAAAACATACATCAACGTCGTGCCATATGATAAGGCACAACGTTCTGTTATCATTTAGCCTGGTCCGAGGAATTAATCTCATGAGGGGGGGGGGAAAGGTGGATGTGCGGCGGAGACGTGTCCACCGTCACGAGTCAATGGTTTCAGGTCCAGGTGTCCCGACCAACGGTGCCATATGATAAGGCGCAACGTTCTGTTATCATTTAGCCTGGTCCGAGGAATTCATCTCATGGGGGGGGGGGGGAAGATGGATGTGCGGCGGAGACGTGTCCACCGTCACGAGTCATTGGTTTAGTATTCCAACGGGCGTGCCACTGAGGAGGGTTGGGTTAGAGATAAAAGGGGGTGGGGGTTGATATAACCCGGGCAGAAAAGGGGGTGGGTGTTGCCCGGGAAGAAAAGGGCTGGGTGTTGAACGCGGGATGATGTCTTAAATACAGTTTGTAACAGGTAGCTGACTGATTTACGCATTATTTTCAGGTAATTTACTCTATGTAGATTTAGGATGTTTCATTTCCTTAACTTTCAGAGCATATGAATTTGAAAAACGTATTTGTTGGTTTCAATTAGTAAAAGCCCACAAAATGCATTCCAAGCTTTCAAAGGCGATCTTAGCGATACAGATGACCTGCATCGAGTGCGAGGCCTTGAACGAATAACAAATGCAGCTCAGAGCGTCGTAAGTAAAGGCTGTAAAAAAATGTTAGTGTATAACGCGCAGTGTCATTAGCCTAGTTAGGCCTATGTCCTACCCAGGCCCGTAGCCAGGTCAAGGTAAACAGGGGGCACCAATACCCAGCAAGGGGGCACCTTTACTTTTTCTTTATTTTTTTCCTCTTTTTCTTCTTTTTTAAACTGGGGGGGAGGGGTGGTACACTCCACACCTAGCGGGGGGGGGGGCACGGCCCGCCAGTGCCCCATCTTGGCTACGGGGCTGGTCCTACAACACAAAATAAACATAATTCCCAATGACCATTGTTTAGTTAGTCTGTTGACACTGGTTGTTCCCTCTTACTTTATCTTGGAAAAAAACGTTTAGTTGTTGTAGTTTTTTAAAATATTAAATCAGTAATGGGCGCCATCGGAAGTGTGGAATTCATGTTTCTACAACATCGGCATATGTAGGGATTTACCACTCGGCCATCCGTCCCACTTTTTAATAATGAGTTTACAAAAAAATGACCTAGCGCTGGGACTTCTTATCACAGAGGCACAATACGCACTGTGATTAAGGCCCACCAACCTACAGTGGATTTATAAAAGTCTAGAAATTTCAAAAATGAATGTACCGTTATTATTCTATAGCGCGGGATCCTATAATATAGCCTATAAGCCTTTTAGATGGTAACAAGCCAAGCGCCCACACATCATAATGCTGGGGTGGTCGACACCACCAAAGCAAAGGCTGCTACTACAAAAATCGATTACTTCTTACAAAAAATCCAGCCTTTTTCAGGTGTTAAGGCCACTTACTGACATCGTTCCCTAGTGTCAACCACATCTGTGGTGCCAACTTATTTTTGTGCCCCTAGGTCCTACCCCTCCTCCTCTGGCCATTAAAACCAAATGTACATTTTTGTTTTATATCTTTTTTTTCTGTTCTCCTTTGATGGTGGCAATGTAAGTACAACCCGGGGCGGACTACCATTCCGTATTTACGCCAATGTAAATAGCCCACAATTACTCCATATAACATGCGTACTGCTAAGACTCAGTAAGACCGTCGCTGATCCGAAAGTCACTGATTACTTAATTTTACCTATCAATTTTATGCCAGATTGGCATTAAAATTTATATTTTGCTTTTAACAAATGTTAAGAACTGCGTGTAGCCTAATGTTAACAAAGCTATTAAAAAACCATACTACTTTTTACTAGCAAGATAAATTTCAAGGAAAATATTTTTAATGAATCTGTTAGCTTGAAAACAATAGAAAGTTGAATTAAAATAATGTATTTGAATGAACACTTACTTAAAATGGACCAAAATGGCGAATGCGTACAGAAAATGAAAACAAATAAACTCGAGATGCCTATCAAATGTTAATACCTCTGTTAATAGATTTTATTTATTTATGTGTCTCAATGTATCTAAAGCTCAATCGACGCTCTCTTTCTGATTTTGTTCTCCTATAGCTTAATGTAAAACATCTTAACATATTTCGCTGGTTAAAAAATGTAAGAATAGCAGATGTTTTTCATGTTAAAATCGAATCGCTATCAAAAGTATCACATATTCACTCATTGTCCTAGATAACATTAGTCGCTTAGACTGTATGTGTCATGTATGATATTGAAAAGTTATACAGTTAAAATATAAATTAACTGTGAACAATATTTGTTATAAATCATTTAAATACATATATTTTAAATAGTCTGTTTTTTTGGTTACCATCTGATCTATGAAGAGTTGAAGACAAGTGAAAAGAGATGTTGAACTTTCTAATAATAATACTGACACACATAGTAACATAATCTATAGTTATTAGTTACTAATAAGTTATAATTCTATCTATCACAAGTCTTTACCTATACAATACCATTTTTTAAATTATTTTTATTTGAATTACAACATCATACTTGTCTGTCAATTACACATCATAATGAGACAATGATACTACAAATACAATTAAATTGTAGATTGTGATGATCAGACCAGTTATGGTATTATTACTGTTTATTGTGTTTAATAATCCTATTTTAATTAAGACAATTAATAACATTTTTTAAAAATTCTCCTTTTTAGGCAATTACTCATCACTTAAATAAAAAAAACTCCTATGTCGGACAATGCATCATTTGCATTTCAGTATCCTGAGATATTTAAATATTGATTAAAAAACTTAATTTACTTAATCTTGTTATAGACTTAGTCTAGAGGATAAGTTCTTTTTGATGATTAATTTATTTCAAGTTACACATGCATTAAACGCTTTTTGTACATGAACACAGATGTTTTTTGCTTTTCTAAATTAAACTGTTATTAATTATTCTTGATGTAAATGTCATTGAATAATCTTATGTTCAAAACATTGAAATAAAATCTTATAATAGGATCACTAGAAACAACAAACTGTGTATTTATTAATAAGTATTGTTACAGCAAGGTTGTCTTAGCAGATAGTTGAGACTGTTAAATAAATAGGTATTGCTTACATAAAGATTTTTTTTTATTTAGAGTTTATTAAAGTTTAAAATAAAACCTTGTTTAATTTACAAAAAGATTAACCCATTTTATTTAATTACACAGTGTTGCTGCTACTGCCGAGGTGTGTGTTTCCTTATGATCACTATGGTGCTATAGTTTGCTGAAGATTATTAGGTCTGTCTTTTTTAAATAAATATTTTTTAAACATAAAAAAAAATGTGTTTAGATATTTAGACTATTGTTAGATAATAAATAAATAAATAGTAAAGTTTTTATAATTAAAAATCAAACTGACAATGTCCTGTTATTGGATTAACATTTCAGGTTCTCAAGCCAACGGCTGCTAAAAACCTATGGAATCAGCTAACGAAAAATAAATCCACATGTATTGAAAAAAAAAAACATGAATGATAGAGCAGTTAAAAAAAAAATAGTATATAGGCTTTTTATATATTTATATAAAAGAATGACTTTTACCTGCTGAGAATTGAAATGCTGACTTTCTTTTACTTTTCCAATCATCAAAAACTTCTAACTGACGAATAACATAAAGTAATTTTTATTTTGCTGATGTATTTTGCTTTTTCCTGTAAATTCTAAATAAATATACTTACAGATCTTTTCTTAATGTGCACATTGTTTATATAATACCAGGCATCATTTTTTAGAATAATTATTAGGTTGAAAATCCTTTGATTTTGATTACAGCAAAGAGTACTAATTCTTATGATTCTTGATTATGATTACTACTTATTACTGTTAGTAGGTTACTTCTTTTAATAGTTCCCATTTTCTTCAATTTCAGATATAGTCTCTGTAAACTTACATTTCTACCCATGGCCAGTACAACACAGACTACTGCCATTGTTGATAAACGTAAACATCCTTTTGGTGATCTAGGCAAGCCTACACTAAGGGGTGTTAGAAAATGCCCTAAATGTGGGACATTTAATGGAACTAGAGGAATAAGTTGCAAAAACAAAGACTGTGATGTCGTCTTCAAAGAACGTGAAAGAAAGAAAGGTCACAGTGCAGAGTCTGTAAAGATCATAACAGGCTCAACATCTCAGTTGTATTCTGTTCGACTTAGAGACAGGGGACCAGATTACAGAGGGTTTGTTCAACTTCCTTACATACAGGATGTTGATGGAAACCCAACTACTGTCTATGATACAAATGTTTTAATTGCTGCCTCAGTGTGCTATGTAGAAAGTTGTAATCGAAGTGGCACCCCAGAAACTAACAATATTATGAAGGGTGGTATGGACTCATGTGTTCATATTCGTTCTGCCATTGATTGTGCCCAGCAAGCTCAGCCGATAGGCTTAAAGAATTCTGTATTAAACAGTTTACAAATATCTAATGAAACGAGACAAGCTATATGGCTATTAGCAACAGAGACTTCAGGGCCAGTTGTTCAGAGAGTAACTAAAAATATAATGGTTGTTAAATGTAAAGTTACTAATAAGCAACCATTAGGATTTTTACACTGTGCATTTTTTGAAACATTAAGAAATAGACAACATCCTTACCACAAATTTCAGTGCACCTGTCGAGCTTTCAAGGTTTGCATAACATTTTATTGTATTACAATCTAAGCATGTGTTTAATAATTTAACATTCAAGTTAAATTTTCATGTTTTTTTCTTTTATTAAATTATTTTTGTTTTTATTTATGCTAAGCTTTCATTATAATTTCTATAGGTTAGAAATTCTCCTGCAATAAAAGACATTTCTAAGCGTTGTGTACATTTCTATGCTTGCATTTGTGCTTTTGCTAGTGATGATAAATTAGCAGAAGAATTTTCCCATTATATAAATCTTGATCAAAGTAAGTAAAATTGGCACTCTGACTTTTGACCAGTATATTTTCCTGAATTGTTATTTTATGGCCTTATCTGTCTTCCATAAAGATATTAATAAACTGTAGAATAAAAAAAATATTCTGTCATATTAAAGATATCACATTATTTAAAAAAAAAATGTAACAAAAACTAGCTTTTTGTTCTTTTCATTATAAAATCATAACTTGTTTTCTTTTTGTTACAGTTACTGCTATTAGTCCAGATCGTCAGGTATTAGCTATGTATCAACAAGTGGAAGATGGCTTAACTGTTACCTCTGATACTGATACAATGGAAGTAATTATATCAGAAGATGATTTGTTAGTGCCTGCACCTGATAAAAAAGTGAAAAAGGAAGATTCTTTAGGTAATATTTTATATGGGTAGGATCTGGGCATTTAGTTAGGGAGTTAGAAGTTAGGTTGGTAGATTAGGTAAGTAAATAGGAAGCCATCTGTATATTAGTTAACTGTCATCAATAATACACATGTGCTTAAATTTTCATTTCTGTAACTTTATTAAATACACATTTCTTCCTTGAACTAAATGATATATGTCAATATATAAATGAACTACTTTTGTAATTAGTAAGTAAAAGTAAAGTTCCCTTCGGGGCAGATGAAGTGTAGAATTCATCTGTTTCTATAACCTCGGCATATGAAGGGATTGTGTGGTTAGCACAACGCGCAGCCGCCTTTACTTCCCCAACTTAAAGTCAGGTACCCATTTAAAGCTGGGTGGACTTGTGGGACGACTTTGCACCAAATTTCACCTGGAAAAATTCCATGGGCCTCACCGGGGATCGAACCCAGGACTATCAGGTCGACAGTCGAGTATCTACACCACTCGGCCATCCGTCCCACTACTTTTGTAATTAGATATTACTAAATGGGCTATGGATTTATAAACCAGAACTAAGACACAATAACAGACACACTCAGTCTCATAATTGTATTTTTAGAAACCACTGTTTTGATTTTTAATGAGAAAAAAATTCTGTTATAACATTATATCCAATAAGCTGATGGTGTTGAAGGGTAAAATGTAATTTGTGAGGAATGAAATGTAGATTGTTTCTACACATTAGGTAGTATGAATTAGCAACAGTTTCTTTACACTATTAAGCCCCCATTCTTCTAATTGTATCAGGTTTAAGCATTAGAAATGACACCCTGACTCGCATGTTTACATATTATCTAGTGACATAGCGTTTTCCTGTGACCTTCATTTTAAATTCCAGTTCATGAATTCATTTCGTTTTGTTATAAATTTAGTTTTTTTAACACTTGTAAAACCAATCGGGCTTTTAAATGCCATTATTATATATATCTGTATTTTTTTATACTGTGAAGCAGCTCAGGCAAGTAGCGCACTTCTAACTTTGCAAGAGCAAAAGCAGCTACCAACGACAGTAAATCTATATACCCAGCAAAGCAGCCCAGTTAAAGAAACAACTCACTCTATACAATTTCAGTTTCATCAGCAGCAACAGTCAGGAGGGCAGCAGGCAGTGTCAAAGTATCATGCCACTAAAAAGCTTTGTAAGGCTTATAATACATTATTGTATTTTAACTTTCATTTTTATCTTGCAAGTAAACATTTTTGAAAGGCCATAATATATTTTGGTATTGAATTATTGTACATGTATCACTTGACTAAATCTAAGACCAGAATACATTTTTGGTATGAGATTTTATTTTATATCATACGAGTAAAAAGCTTTGTAAGGCCATAATACATTTTTGTTAATTTTATTTTAGCTTTCAAAATTAGGCATATTGAGTTAATATATTCAATTCTTTTTATTTAACAGCCTATCAGACCACAGTTGATGAATATTCAACATCATTAAGTTTTCAGCAGTGGTTAGCAAGTGTCACAGAAAGGATTAACCAAACCATGCATTATGGATTTTCTGGTATTAATTGGATATAGAATTTTCTCATTCAATATCATAATCTCTATGAAAAACAATGTACTCTTTTAATCAATTTCAGATATTTATTCAATAAACTTGTTCAAAGCCAGCATTTTTTTAAATACATCTATGATGTATTGGTAACTTCTAACCCAAACATCCAAGTTTAAATATAAATAAACTCTGATATCAGATTTTTTCCATATGGTTGTAAAGTTAGAATTTCCAACTCTAACTTTGGCCATACAAAAACACTAGTTAACTGCTTGATTGTTTAGTGGTTATAAGCCTGATAATCATGGCACTAGTAGTGGGGCATAAATGCACATACAGCTATTCACTGTGTAATTGTCTCAGGATATATAAATTATTACCTTAATATTGTCTTAATTACCATCCAATTTTTTTGGATGCAAATACAGCACTAAAACTAAGGTGATTGATTTGCTATATATACTTCAAAACATTAGGTATTATCCTAATTGGTATTTCTTAGACTCTTTAACAATCATCATCATTGATTTTATTCATTGATTTTAACTGTCATTTTGGTTTAAATGATTGAAAGTATAGACAAATCGTCAAAGTTCAAATTTTTTAAAATGTCAAATGCATGACTTGTATAATGTATAGCTGTACCCGAGTGTACCCGGCCACTCGTTACTGTGGCTAAGCCATATGTAATGTAATAGTACGTATTGAGAAAGCCCTTGTTTCTAATTCTGTTTATTAAAAAAAAATTTTTTAGAAACATAATTATCAATCATTTAAAACTATAAACAAAGGATTATAGATTCTTTTTAGGAAATAACAATTACTAAATTTGTTATGTTTATTAATGCAGTGCTTTTGGATGTACTTTCGGAATTATGATTAATAGTGTGAATCCTGTTTACATTACATGTTTGATAAAATAAATACTGATGAAATAATAATTTGCAAACCAAAGTAAAAAGAAATATTTTACGATAATGTTTGTTAATTAAAACAAAATACTGACGAAGTATCAGTTTGCACATGATGGATTGTTTATTTAAAACAAATACAATGTACTGACAATATATAAATTTGCACAGTGACTTTTGAATTACCTCCCGTGATTTAAAAAAAAGTAAAGTGATGCTAAGAAATTATTTTACCAAACCGATCGATTAAATATTATTTTTTAATATTATAGATGTGATGTCTATATAAAAAATATATATCAACACGCCAAGTAATTTTCTGCAAATTTGTGTGTAAGACAATTGGTGAAGAGCTTTCGGAGTTATGATCAATGGCGTGAATCCTGTTTACATTTTTATTTATATAGATATGTAAATTATATTAATTGATACTTGTATTGCTAAATATTTGCTTTTCACTTCTAATGAAGAAAAAACTGTCACTTACACATATTATTTTTTAAATATCAAGTCTTCTTTCATATGCATATAAATTAATATATTATTCATTTGTTTAAACAGGCAACCCTGATCCTTTGGTTTTTCATGCACCTCAAGTATTTTTTGACTGTTTACAGCAAAGAATTTCAGCAGGAAGTAGAAAAAAACGATTACCAAATTTCACTACTAGCTTTGTAAGAAAAGAAGCATTGCCATTAGGAACTTTTACTAAATATACTTGGCATATTACTAATATTGCACAAGTAAAGCAAATCTTTGATTCACAAGAGGTCAGTAAGGCCATAGCTGATTTTTTATATTTTAGCATATGTCATTTTTTTATGGTTAAATAAAAAAGGGATTGCAGTTTGCTGAATTCAGATTCCTCAAGTCTGAATTAGACCAACTTATTAAAGCTGTCTGTGAAGTCCCTTTAAGAAAGAGATGTTAGATCCTATAAACCATTAATGGACTGTGACCTTCTTTCATCCCCACCGTAGTTGATAGTGCAATAGCCTTGGAGGCATTACGGAAGATGTAAGCGGGGGACTTTAACCATGACCTGAAATATCCATTGGTTCTCACCGGAGATTAAACCAGGGACCTTCAGGTTGACAGTCGAGTGCTTTACCCTTGACCAAGTACAGTGGTCCTTAAATGAAAGCTATCAGCTATATCCAGCTTTAGACTGTGGAATATTGTGATGTATCTGGTAGAAAATGATTGATGTTTCTGCTTTAATAAAAAACAATCTACTGGTAACTTATTGAAATTTCTAATTTTTCTCTCTTCTTTTTTTTTAAATCTTAAATTATTAATATTATTAGCCATTTTCAAAAAATAAGATTTTCTGTGCTATAACCGATAAGAATCTTTTTAGATAATCTTGGTCTCTTCAACAAAAGCCAAAGTGAAAACTTAACATTTTTTTTAGAATTAGATATATAAATAATATTAAGAGAAGTGTAATAGTATGTCTTGAAGAATTTTTTCAATAATAGAATAGTTACTATGGTTTTGAAAAACATACATGTATTAATCTTGTGAAATATTTTTATTTACTTTTTTTTCTTTTAGACATAATTAAGATTTAGTACATACAAATTCTATTTATTTTTTTTTAGATGAGTAAATATTTTTTTTAAGTTAGCAGATTTTACACTTTCTGACACTGTTTATTAAAAGCAACAATGGGTAATGGTAGTATAAATTATAATCTCTTTCTTCTTCTTCTTCTATCCCTTAACCCGTGGATGGGTCATTGGGGCACCGTTGTTGACTGAAAACTAGTAGGTTTTCAGTCATGGTGTATCTGGGGCAGGAAATGCTTGGCGGCGCCCAACCCTCTCCAAGCTTGACCACAGAAGGTTTCCTCCTTATCGGTGGCCCGCCTTGATCACGGACACGTAGCCGTTGGGTTCACATTTGATCTCATCCGCCCTGGCCGGTGACTTCAATTTGGAAGTTCATACGCCCAGTGGTGCCGTGTCAGCACCACCCCCTCACGCGGTTTAGCCGGTCAGCTGAGACCGTTGCCCAGGGTGTGGCGCGGGGAGCCACACGTAAGAGATTCAAGAGATGAGCGAGGACCATAAATGTAAATGCTGGTGGTAAAAATTAGTAACAAATATATGTTAATACTTATAAATACTATTATAAATTCTCAGATAACCTTGGATTTGACTCGAAGTTTTGTGGAAAACAGAGATGGAACATATGACCCTTATGAGGCGCCTCGTCCTGATGCTTTTAGTGATACCAATAAAATTAAAAATCACACACCAATAAGGCCATTTGAACTAAAAACATACCTTAAAGTTGGTAAGTAGAAAAACTGGTATTTTTAAGGACAAAATAAAGCATTATCCAAATAATTAATATTACCAATATATTTAAATTGCTTAATTTTTTCAGGTCCTACTAATGCACAGAAAGAGTCAACTCCTTTTATTATTGAATGGATCCCAGATATTTTACCACGGTGCCATATTGGTGAACTGCGTATTAAATTTGAGTATGGACATCAACGTAATGGTCAAATAGAGAACAGAAATACAAGTAACCTCATTTCCCAAGATATATCTTTGCAATCACCTGCTATACAGCTCAGGGAGATCATGCCTAGCTAGCTATAAATTTTGAAATGGAAGCTTATACACCTTCATGTGGATCATGTGTGATGCACAGATTTTAACATTCATTGATTGCTGATAGTTATGATGTTTGAATCATCTTGTCAGCAGGAAGTTCACTTAAATTGGACATGTCTGTAAATATTAAATATTTTCAGATTGACTATTGCCTTTATGGCCTATTGCAGTCATTAAAGAAGTTCGTATCTGACAAATTCTTTAATTTGAGAGCTGGATTAAGTTATTATTCATACCATGACAGTATTTTTAATTGACTTAAATTTCTGATGCATTTATTAAATAACTCAAAGGCACAGATATTTTAACATGTGAAAGGTTGTAACTTTGGTTTTTTCAAGTTTTATTTATTCTGAGAAACTTGGGAATATTTATTAAGACTGATAACTTTTTCAACCAATGCTCAAGATTGTTTACTCCACATTTTGCCTGTTCAGAACGGATGCCATGTTAAGGCTTTAAAATTAGGATTTATTTAATATACCATAATTAAATAATGTGATCATATATCACACTTATAAAAAAAAACTGATACAGCCATACCCTGTTAAATGCTGTTTTTTGCCCAGAGATTAAAATTGTCATATATTCTTAGAATTGGTTAAAAATTCTCATAAAATATGGTAAATCTCATGATTTAAGCATTTTTGTCATATCATGTATCCCAAAAATCTATCTGCTAGCAAGTTTGAATCAGTCTATAGTAAATGCCAACTACTGAATTTTTCTACTTAAGTAAAAAAAAATGTTTATTACCATTCTTATTTTAAATCATGAAAAGGGTAGTAAAGATAAGAATGAATGTTTAAGATTATATTGCTCATTTTAAAAGCAAATAGAAGACAAATGCATTAACTGATTTCTTTAGAAATAAAACTTTTTATTTTCGCCAAGTCATTGAAATGTTTTTTATATAATGAATATTTATATGCCATAATCATTAGAATACATATTTCTTCTAATTTACTGCAAGTATTCCAGTTATTGACATTTTGCAACTTTAAAGCTGCCTTGTTGGAACATAATAAACGGGATATGAGAGTATTTTTATATTTCTTATGTAGCTACTCACAGAGCCTATAGTTAGTTATGTTTAATTATGAAGTATATCTGAAAGTTGTTTTAATATTATTTAAAAAGAGAAAAAAAATTGTTTGAAATGTTACTTGTTGGAATTTCAATTATTGGTAATGTACTATTTGAGAATTGTACATACATTATTTCTTGGTACTATGTGTTTTAAAAGATCAGCAATAAAATAAATGTATTTGAAGTGAAGTAGGTTATGTTCCATAGCCTTCTAAGGGATACAATATAACTATAAATTGAAAGTTTCTTAAAGACTAATGTACTGCTGCAGTAAAACATTTCATGTGTGCACTGAAATGTCAGTGTATTGTACAGAAAATAAAATAGTTTTTAAGGCTGAAAATTGGTTTTTATGATTGCTCATTTTTCATCTTGTTCAAAAGAAAAGTTTTCACTTAATCCTGTTAATAAAAACAACAAAAAAACCAAACTATTTAAATTAACTTTAATAATCGTTGTTGAGAGTCCATGTCACTAAACTTATAAATGTCTAATGATGCACACTATATTTACAAATATTTAAGCAATAATTATTTATAGAATGTACAGTATAACAAAAAATGTACAGCTATCAAAAGTTAACATTTACAGGGAATTATTTAACTTTAGTCCTGATGTTTAGAAAATGACATTAGCATAAATTTCAGTCAAGTATTAGACAATATCATACACTTAGAAATGGCAATGTACAAAAAAAATTTAGAAACATTCATTCTTTGAAAAAGAATAACAAGCTATATAAAAATTACCATGATATCCTTAAAAGCAACAATTAAAATAATTTGTCAAATAAATATGGTTGTAACTAAAATGTGATGAAGATGTGTGACTATAGATGCACGCTGATTGACTGTTTTACAAGTTCTTCGTTACCTTAAAGAATCAACAGCCAATCCAACATCATACAAAAGTGACAGTTTCATCTTCTTGGTCAGTATCATCATTTGAACTAAGAGAAAATTGTAATGTGTTAGGATGAACACTCTGTGGACTGTTAACCCATTGTACAAATTGTAACTCAGATTTAGACTTAAAATTCCCATTAAGAACAGATTTTAATGGTTTATTTTGTGGGGTGGTAATATAAGAATTACTAGTCGGTAATCTTTTATTCTGTGGGCTTGTATTTTGAGAGTTACTAGTCAGTGAACCAACTCCATGAATTCTAGGCGAGGACACAAGCAGTGGCGTGCTTCTCTTTTTATATGGAGGTGGATCTACTGGCCTATACACCGGATGCTTATCATGTCTGGAGGAGGTCAATAATTGGATATCACTGGAAAAACTTTCAGTACTAGGCAATGTTTCTGAAGCCACCTGTTTAAGCTGATTCAGTCTGGGACATGGGTGTTTCTGTGATACTAGCTGATTTTCAGCACTAGGACTCATAGACAAAAGAACATTATTATCCAGTGATAAGACTTTGTCTGGCTGCTGCATGATTTCAAGACTATTGGCAGTTTTGGTGCCTAAATATGAATCAGCATGAGGACTTCTACACATCTCATTAAAATTATTCACAGATGATGCAGAATTGAAATCTGGTGACACTTGGGTCTTAGTTTGACTGACATGAGTAGGGTCAAAGGGTTCTGAATTTCTTTTGAAAAGCATGCTATTGAATTCTGGATCATTTTTTGCTAATACCTCTGGTGCTAAAACTCGTGTTGGTGTTTTACCAAGGATGTTAAACTTTTCATTATCATCCAATGATGACAAATTACGTTTTGCATCAATTATTACTGGAGACATTTGAAAATAAGTTTCTGTCTGCGGGGAGCTCATTACTGCACTGTCCTTTTTAACAAATACATTTTTCATATTAACACAATTCTCATGTTTATTTTTAACAGACAGTGACTTCCATTTCTCACTTGATGGTGCAATTTGAAAATGATTTGTCTTACTAGTCTCTTGAGAAATATTGTTGTTAAAAACCACAGGAGACCCTGTGCCTGGGAAATCTACCAACTCTTTTTTTTTTGTTTTCTCCAAGAAACCAACTTTGGAAATTTCATCAACATCGTCAAACATGTTAACTCCAGATAGATGAGACTTAGTTATCTGAGCATCTTTCAAATGATCAATGTTCTCCTGTTTCTTACTTTCTTCAAACAAAAATGTTGGTAAATCACCAGTAGATATATGTACTCCTCTCTGCTCCTCAAGACGTAATTTCTGAGCACTTGACAACATGTCAAACAAACGTTCACCTAAAAATGTAGTATAATTTATTTAAAACCTTTCTTCTTAAAAAATTATTTTTAATGAGATAACTACAGAACAAAATTTTATTTGTTAAAAACAAATATTAAATACCTTCTTTTGTAGTGCTTTTTTTCTTGGTATCATTCTTTGGCAGGGTAAATGTTACTTTGCCCTTCAGTTTGTTCCCCTTGTGGGTATCTTTTACTGCTGCTGATTCTTTTCTCTGTAGTCCGAATAAGCCCAAAGATCGCCCCTCTACGTTTTTGTGCACCTGTTATGATTAAATTTGTTTGACTTTAATATCAAAGTATGAATCGAAAAATGAATAAAATATCAAGGAAATTAGTACAGACATGCATGATTAAAAAAGACATTTAGTAAAATTCATGCAAACGTATTAACAGAGAAACATGCATACTTTTTAGAACAGCTTGTGAATGTTTTACATTTTCGCTTTTATCACATCAATAAAAAAGTTCATTTTGTTTCTGTAACTGGAATAATGTTAGGTTTTAGAAAGAATCATTTGACTGGAAGGTAAATTTACATACAACATGTAACCTCACAATCTAGAACACACCTACTAAGCTGCTATGCATTTGGCCAAAAATGAATGTTCTAGACAAACACTTCCTACCTTATATCTGTCTAATTCCAGTACCCCTAGTTCATCAAAACCATGGGCCAACTGACTTTTTCCTCGCATTAAGTCTTCAAATATCTTATTTGTTATCTCCTCCAATGAGCCACCACGAGCACCATATTGCCCCACCTTAGAGCGGCTCACTGATGGTACCTTAGTTTGATACAAGGCTACAGGCTCTGCACCTTGCCTTAAAATTTCTGTTAGAACAAACAGGACAACTGAAGATGCAGTGCATGCAAGGTTAGTTGAAAACAATTAGAGTATTAAAATAATATTACCACAGTAAGTACAAAATGTTTTATGCACACTTCAATTTTTTATTTTTTAGAATCTTATAACAAGTTAAAAAAAATTTACTCCAAATATTTAAATTAAGTAATAAGACTTGTTTGGTATGCTACATGGTGACAATGAATAATTTTGGCGGTAGTTATCTCTAAATTTACAAAATAAACTACAACTAATGATGTTCCACAAGCCATGCAAAAGAACTATTTATATTAAAAAAAGGCTTATTATTTAAAAAATAATTATCTATATACATAAAACAATCATACAATATTAGTCATGCAGTTAACACAAGAAATTAAGGAACAGAATACAAAAGGATAATGAAGTAGATAATGAGTGAAAGAGCAAAATTTGAAATTAAGGAAGATAAAAATGTAAAAATTAAGCATATGATTATTGATGAGGAAGGATGTCATTTTATTCACGGGCTAGCAATGCAAACAATTTAACACATGTCTAAAATGTGTTCAATTGAATACATGTTTAGTTGATGATTTATGTTACATTCAAAAATGATATTTTTTTTTTAACAATAAGCAGATATTGGAGTAAACTAATGAGAAGAAATGGTGTTAATGTATATAAATACACAGATTGTTTATTAGAATTGGTTAATAATAGAAGGCATACATTATTACTTGTATTATTTCTAAGAAAATATATCTTAAGTGCTAATCCAAATTTTTACCTGCTATATCAACATCTTGTATAATCACAGCTCTTTGATTGTCAAGATCTGAGACAGACATATTTAGGTCAAGAAGCTCATGAAGTCCTACCTGAAATTGTTTTAAAAAAAAAATAAATTATTAATTTATTGTTGTTTTTCATAAAAGTTTAGTTCCAATAACAAAGGTGTTGTTCTTTTCTTTCTACTGTTATGATCATAGTGATTTTAAAAACATTTCTTTATTCTTAATGACTAAATATGACAAAATAAATGTTAAAAATAAATAAATTATATCTTACTAAGTGAACGCCTATACTATCAATATTGTAGCCATATTTAGTCAATATAGGCTTGAACACATCACGGATGCTTCTGTTTGGTTTGGCTTTAACCCCTATAGATTTTCCATTGGGAAGATCTAATCTAAACAACACTCGTCTTTCTATCACTATCTCCTTTGAACCCAAGGTGGAAATATCTTCATTTAAATCCAAAGGCTTGTAAAAAAAAAGAAGGTAGAGGTTAAGGCATTTAAAATTTTAACAAATAATTTTAAATGTTTAAATTGTTGAATATTTTTTTTAGTCTATGATAGATAAGTTTGTCTTACTTAAACAAAAAACTATAGGGACACGCTTTGTTTGTATTTACCTTGTCTGATCCTAACAAGAAAACATCTACAGAAGCGATGGAAAGGGATCTTTTCTCACACAGCTTACTCAATACTGATCGAGAAGTTTGTCCAGGTTTTGCACATACAACAGTGGTGGATCCATCTGGCATTACGATCCGACAAAACTTGAAGTGTGTTTCAGAAGAACTAGGGTGCTAGGAGATCAGAACAGTCAATTATATATATATATATATAAATATACAGTAAATAAAAAAAGCTAAGAATTATATTTAAAATGAAGATAATGATAACCACAAAAATGGATCAAAATACTTACCTCTTTTGCATTAAAAACTTCCTTTCTCATTGTGCTAAGATCTATGCCTGGACCAGGAGCTTTCTTCAATGTGGCCAACCCGTTGCTATGAGTGACTGTTGTTGCCGTTGATGTACCAGCTGAACTTGAATTTAAATTAGTGTTGTTTGTATCTTTTTTGCCATTTCTTTTCTGATCAGAATCAGTAGTCATTTTACTGGATTTTTTACCTGATAAAAACAGTAAAAATAAATTAGCATATATTTCACAAAAATGTGTACAAGGACTATAAAAATTATCATGTTATTTAAGACAGAATGTTATTTCAATTTACCATGTTTCCAGGGTAAAATAGACCGTCTCCTTTTATCATCATTTTCTTTACCCTTGACCTAGATTAGAAGGAAATTTAAATAAGTGTTAAAAGATGCAATCCAATAGAAATTAACTATTTTGTGTATTCCTCAAAAAATATTCCACATTTGCAGCCTAAATGATATGATACATGACAAAGTTATTTACCTTTTTTTTACTCTCTGTTAGCTTGTTATCTTCAACTGGAGTTTCCAATGGTCTGCCTTCCATGTCCTCCATTAATTTCTTCTTATACAAATCAGATTTAAGAAACCTGGCATAACTATCCTGACGCATAAGCTGAAATATCTGCAGAATACAAATGCAAGTTATACATTTCTGAAAAATACAATTGCATCATTATTAAGTCTGAACAAATAAATTTACGATGTTTATGACCAAAAATTATTCATTTAAGCAAACAGAGCCATTTGTTAAGTACATTTTTACCTGTTGTTGAGCCACATCAAACATGATGGCAGTCGGATTATCTAGGAACTTTTCAGAGTATAGTCGAGCTGAGCTATCAACATTAACTGGTTCACTTGCTTTGGTCGAGAGGTAACGAGTATAGATATCTTTTGCTTTGACTTTTCTCTACAAAAATACACAAAAAAAAAGAATTATAATATGTTTGCGCCATTCTAGAGTAGGAATCCAAATATATATATAAATATATATCCAAATCATAAAGTAAACAGAAATGATGACTATACCTGCTGGTCATCAGCCAGCTGTCTATATTGTTCACATGCTTTCCAAAAGATGATGTTCTCTTCACTGAATTCTTTCTTTAGAAATTCCTAAAGAAGGTTTAATTCAAAATGAAAATTAACTAAAATGTAAATATGATTTTAAAAAAGAATCATTTTTAATGAATATAACTAACAATGTTTACCGTAAATATTCCAAGTCCGATGGGATCTCTGAGCAGTTTTTCGAAATTGACAGCCCAGCTGGCTACTCTGCCAGATGAATCATTTTGTCCAAGTTCAGCAGTTTGCTTAGAAATGTTATTGACACTGCAAGCTGTTATCAGTTTGTGGCTGTTACTACCTGATTCCTCACCAACGGCAAGGGACTGATTTAAAAAAAAGAATAATAAAAAAAATACAAGTTATGACAGCAAAGAAACATTTCAAAGAAACTATACTACATCACCTGTTATTTGAAGTTTTTAATAAATTCTTCATAAATATCATCCATGTGATTCATATATCTATCATTAACAAACATTAACTATTTTATCAGAAAAAAAATTTTATTTAGAGATGACAGATGACATAACTTAGCAAAAACAAGTCATTGGTAAAATTAACTCTGTTATTGATTTGTTTAAAAAAATTGTATTGATACATTATAAAGAATATTAGAATTTTTGAACACAATGGCACCCAAACACACAAATAATTTTAGATGTATTCCTCTTGAGTTAAGGATTATCTTTAAAGTGTTAAATAAAGTTTATACACACATATCCACCTTTTTATATAATAACTGAATTTTTTTATTTTGTGATGTTTCAATAAAGCTATCTGTATGCTTAAAATGATATTTCATCGACTTAAAACAAATCATTTCCCATGGTATTACAGAAAACCCATTGAGGGTTGAGCTTTTATCCAAATAGATCAAAACATTTAATGACTAAAAGCCTCAATAATCTTATCTGGAATCTACAGTGCACAGAACGTTAATGCATTAAAAAAAAAACTGCAGCCATTTATATTATCAGGAAATCAATTGACAGTGTTTGTCAAAACACTTGTCTCAGTTCAAATGTCCTACTGTACTTTGTGTATCTCTCTACTCAAGAATCCAAATATTTTTTTTAAATACTTAATCTGTACTAGATTTTGCATTCTTAATCTAATGTTGCAGAAATATAAAAAAAAATAATTTGCAACCTGCATTTGGTTAAACTATAATTGATTTAAAATTTTAACCCTTAAATTACATTTAATGAAATTTTTTTTTCTATTAGATGAGGACAAGAAACATATATTTAAAATATTCACTGCTTATTTATAATACAGCAGAGTAAATTATAAAATAAGCTTGATAATCAAACAAGCATTTATCTTTGGGATAAGTATAAGCAAAATATAACAAAGATAAACAATTCTGATCCTCTTTGTTAAACTCAGCTACAGATTTTTTATTATGTTTGAAATTCTTCCCATTATATGTGATAAAGTAAAACCTAATCTTACCAGGCCATGGGTATAAGTGCTATTCAGCTGCTGGTGTTTGTAAATATGTTGCCTGTAATTGGCTGCTTGTTGCTCTAAACAAAAAGTTGCATCTGCACCTAAAGCAGTTTTCGGAGCAGTGTACAAACTATAACTGGTATCAAAATATCTCTTTCTAAGGGAAGCCGAGTGAATGGTGGAAAAGTTTTGACCAAGCTGAGAATCAATTTTCTCTGGGCATGTTTTCTTCCAGTAACGACCAGAATAACATCTAGCACAAGAAGCACCTTCAGGATCAGGCCTATGGTCCACAGATGTGTTTGTGGCCAATCGTCTGTATTTAGGTGGTCTTTCAATGCATGCATTAGAATCTGCTGCAGACAACTTAGAATCATCTCTGGCATAGGAACAATCTACCTCTTGCCAGCTCCTGAAACATTCAGCACCAGCAATGGCCGTTGCTGCAGAAAATGTACCGTTTAAGTACAGAGATGATTTATCTGACAGTAAACTGTTGTGTGTCCTAGGGTCGGTGTAGATATAAGATTTGTTCAGCTCAAATGTATTGGCATCAAAAGACTGAGACAAGACACAGGTGGAACTCTGTGGTTTCTCTCGGATACTCCGATTTCTTTTGGTGACTTTGAGTGAACTGGTAATGGACTGTGACAAACGTGACAACGATGAACGTTTCTTGGGTGTTTTGTGTACAGATGCAGATAAAATAGACTGCTCACACTTACGTTTATGCAGCACAGATCTTGTACGAGCACAGCTTTTTGACTCCATATTTCGAAATAAACACACAAATGTTGCCTTAACTGAAACACACTGAATAACAACACAAATCGATCACTCGCTGATGAATCCAAATAAACACAAGCATAGAAACAATATTGTCAGCGATATATCCCAGCAGATATTAATAGCTTAATCCAAGAGAAATCAAGTCCATATCACTTTCCTGAATGAAACAAACTGAAAGGATGAAGTAGACTGAGTGTAGTACGCCGTCTACTACACGGTATTTATATGTGTTGTGTGGTCGCCGCGACACGCCCACAATGCAAACAATGGGATTAGCGCATGGCCCTCCTCCCACTATTGACAGCTGACCGTTTCGCCGCGCGCGGTCAACCGTGAAACTTGTCAACAAGTCTGTCACCGTCCAATGAACAAACACGTCTAGTTTTGTTACTGCTTGCACTATCGTCTGCTGATTAGCAACAAAATTAGTGTCTCCTTAAAAGTGTACCAATATACTATGTAAAAAAAAATAATACTTATAAAAGGTCCAGTGTTTACTTTTTTTTCCTGATATCATTAAATTGACTGCTACCATATCCCATAATGTAAGAAAAAACAAAGAATGGTCCAACGTATTGCAAAACGTAATCAAATAAAACCTAAAGGGGTGATCTCAACTAATATTAAATAATAATACAGTACGGTTATATAATACATACCAAATACCAACATAAGTGAGTTGGTGTCACACACACACAAATATTATTTTCATTTTAAATATGGATAAAAAAGAATATATATATATGTGTGTGTGTGTGTGTGTGAGAGAGAGAGAGAGAGAGAGAGAGAAATTTTTATTAATTTTTAAAATTAATCTAGAAATTTTTTTTTTATAATATATTAATTATTTTAAAAAAATTCCAGTTAAAAATAGTTTTTGTGAGTAGAACTTTTTCACCCTCGAAAAAAGGAAGGGCCCCCTCCCCTTTCCCCCCAGGCCCTTCCCCCCCCCTCTTTTGGTGTAAATAAGAGTTTTTCCGATCGAACAAATTTTTAATTCTTTTATCCTTAAACTTTATTTTATAATTTCCCCCCCAATACTAAATAATTCTTAATTCTAATATTTTCCCCCTAAAATTTTCTTTCTATTTTTAATAAATTTCCCTAAAATTTTAAATTTTTTATCAAATTCTATTTACCAATAATAATAAAAATAATTTTAATCAATTTACATTTTATTTTAAAAAAGCTATAAGATGTGGGGAGAAAATTTTAGATAAAAAATAAAGAAAGAGAAAAAGGAAAATAAAAATAAATTCTTTTGATGGAACAAATGCTATAAGATGTGGGTATTCAAATTGAAACATATTTCAGTGAAAATGATATCGGTCTGCAAACACCATGTAGATCAAACGTGTTGTTTGTTTTAGTAAGACTTATAATACGCCGTAAAAAAAAAAGTTGAGTAAATAAAAAAAAATATTTGAATGAATGTTACGTAAATTTATTTTCATACATAAATTTATTTTCGGACAAACATAGAGAAGTGTTTGATGCTGGCAATATGGTGTGTCCATTAGAGCAAAACCACCATTGAAGGGGGCGGGGGTGGGGGGCAGTGTTTTGAATAAGAGCAGCCAAAGGTGAGTTGTTTTTTTAATGATGATTATTGCCAAAGCAAAGAAAACAAAAAGCGGATACATGAAAATCTCAAACTCAAGATCTCATTATAAGAAAGTGAGGTGACTGCTACTTTGATCTAACAAAACATTTCAATAGGTACTCCTCCCCCAACGGGACACTCTACGTTTGTTTGATCCAAAGAAATGAGAATCGCATTACGGGTAGTGAGAACCTACCGACAGGTCAACACAATAGGACCCAATCAAGCACCTGCGGTAATCCGGTACCGTCCACGTTCACCGGGAGGGGGGGGGGGTGTACTGGACGCTGTCATCAGGTTACTAACGTCAACACCTGCTGTCATGTCTTATACCGTATCTAGACGCGGTCTGATAGGTATTACACCGACGTCAATGTGAAGAGAGAAAGATACGTTGCACAAACTGAATGTGACGCCAGGACAATTTAAGTGAAGAGATTTGAGGTCAAAAAACAAACGCAGGGGGAGGGGATAGTGTTGGAGGAGAGGTGTCAGTGACCGGGTCATCATTCAAACAGACACTCGAGTTTAGCCACGAGACGAAACAAATAATCTCACAATACAATGTAGTGAGGCACATTAGATATACTGGGACATGTCACCTCTCTATTGATGTGTAATGACTGATGAAATTAATGGGGTTAGACTTTCTTAAAGCGGACATAACGTTTTGGAAATAAAAAATATATACCAATATATATATATATATTAATATTATTTTAATAAAGAATTTTATCTTTTTAAAAAAAAAACACTTTATTTTTTTTAAGGAAAGTGAAATTTAATGTTAAAACATTTCTTCTCATTTATATACAAATATTTCCAAACATTTCCTATTTGACTCATACTTTGATTGTCTGGTGAATTCACTGGATGTTTAAACATATTGAAAGTTATGGTGATAAAGGTTGGAGCGATTGTCATGTCCGGAAACCAGGAAATATACACTAACAAAAGCACAAACGCATTAGCATACAACTACTCTTCCAAATGTCAACTTATCCTAATCACAAAACAACAGCTGCTGCCGAAAAGTAAATACAATGTGGAGGGGGGGGGGATTACGTCCCAGGCTTATGATACAACAACAATGAGCGGACCCAACAGTATTGTGTCTCATAGTGTGGTCAGGTGACAAAGAACACGGCCACTCTTGAACGGCGACTTTGATGTATTTATGTATTGATTTGATGGGAGTAGACACCACTGTGAGCCCACGGGGCTGTTCCTAATGGCGTACGATGACAGCTTTCAGTAAGGATACTTCCTTTTGATTTGTTTCACCTGGACCAGTACCCTTCAGTCTACTACGTGATTTGAAAACAACATTAGTTTATTTATATTTGCCTTATTTAAGGATAAATGGGCACCTCCATTGTCCGAAGCATTTACTAAAAAAACAATTTCACAGACTAATCAAAATAGAAAATATGTTTTTCTTGGATCTAGGAATTTACTAAAAAAAACGTTTTATTGTTTCTATGTGTATAATTCTTAACCAAAAGACGCAGACGACTTGCTATTGTACACTACATTGATTAGCATGAGGACTTTCTCTTTATACATTGTGGGTATTTTATCTCTGCAGTTGTAGTTTTATACCAAGAATAATATGATGTACATTCAGCTCCCT